>SADC01000132.1:263259-297849 GCA_004194705.1 Ditylenchus dipsaci | reverse complement strand
TGAATGGCCTAAAAATTTAAAATTTCTTAAAAATATACCATTTTTTCTAACTTAAGGTTGTGTGGGAAATTGGGTTTGTTAAGTCCAAAATTGCGATTTAACCCATCCTAACTTCAATACTTAAGTTGGGTACCTCCGGTTAGGGTAGAGATATCCACCTGGATATCTCCACCCAAAGCGCCAATTTAAATTTTAAAAATCTTGACTAAAACCATGATGCCCCCTGTGGTTCGAAAAAATAGCCGGCTTTCTCATAGAATCGGGGTCGAGAAACACGAATAGAAGTTTTCTCCTCCATCCGAGCACTCTGCGTGGTGAGGATTATACTGCAACCTGCAAAACTCCATTTAAACTCCATCGAAATTTCGTTACAAGTTTTGATGGAGTTAAGATGGAGTAACATTTTTGTTTAAAATGTCAAGGTTTTGCACATATGTGCAAATTGCAGATTTTGACAATCCTGCCGAGAATTTAAATATCAACAATTAATTCGTCAACAGGAAAGTATGTTTTTAAGCATGGGAAGGCTGAACGTGCCAAACTATGCGTTTTATACAGGTTTTTACGCTGAACACGGAGGCTGAAAAATTTTTTCGGAATAGGACGGCTTCGAACGTGTCAAAAGCATTTAAAAATTGTAATTTTCGCTTTTTTCCAACCGCCTAAAATTGAGTGGTATTGGCAAATTTATGTACCAGCTGGGCGTGTAATAATCATTAAACTCCCAGCTGGGCGTGTAATAACTCAAAATGCAGAGCATGATCAGGCCTATCTATTGCGCATAAATTTGTATCTGAGTGTTTCCAATTTCCACACAAAATTTTCGATTTTTCCGATATAAGATAGTTTTCGATAATTATCGATCGCGGTATGTTTGAATTTTTGTTGTCTCAGTAAAAGGATTTCGAAAACTGGGCTCTATACACGTTCGCGCCCACCCCGAAAAAATATGCCTTGGTCCCTTCAACAAACCCTTAACAAACCCGATCAGCAGCAGAGAAAACAGCAATTTTATGTTAGGAATTAAAAAAAATTAAAAAGCATTTTTGCCTTTAAACTTCTACTCCGCTCAGCAATTTGTAAATTCTGACGCCGGAATCGTGTTCAGCATGGTCGATTAGGTTATAAAACTTCCACCTGAGTCTATAACTCACTCTAAAATTAGAAATCCCGCTAGAGACAACAAACACCGTATTTCCTGTAATTTCTCCCACCTCCCCCCCCTCTAATTGCTCCCCCTAACATGATGTGGTCTTAAAATCCTGTTTGAACTGTGTAAAAAGTGCCTGAGAGGGATTTTAAAAATCTAAGGGGCACTTAGGGAATGAAAAAAGAAATTTCAGACTACAATGTAGGCACTTCTTTATTCACCCCCCCCCCCCCACACTCGGATTTTTTTGAAAAGTGACCCAAAATCACCCGGGGGGGGGTGATTTCGGGTCACTTTTAAAAAATTTGAGTATGGGGGGCGGGGAACTAAAGAAGTACCACAATGTACTTGAAGTTTGAAAAAATGCATGACAGTAATTACTCCTCCCCCGGGGGAAATTACAGGAAAATTTTTATCGTTTGTTCAAATATTTATTGTCTCTTATTGTCCTCAACCTCAATATCTCGGCGATAAAGCTATCAATATAGGTCAATCAAAGCATATTCGTACTCAGGAGAGTCCGCGCTACAATCCTAGTCTAGCAGCAAAATTTTCATTTTTCTTCATTGCCACCGGCTTATATAAAATGGTCCATATTTGCAGATTATATCTTTTAATTTGGCATATTTATTTACCAACGACATTTTTGAAAAAATGACACAATTGATTCTTTAAAGTGAAAATTATAGATTTTTTGTTAAAAAATAGAAAGCTTATACTCATCGATATAGGCGGTAATTTTGACATAAAAATGCATACAAGGAACTGCATTACAGTGAAAAGCAGCGCAAAACAAATAAAAGCATCCGTTTTTCAGACTCGGAAAACGACCACAATTTTAAGGCCGGCATATTAATTAAAAAAGACACTTTTCAAACCTTCGCTAGTTCGCTACCTGACTTTTATGAAGTGATTTTGGTGTGTTAAAATTTCTATCTGGTTCCTATGAAATTCTGACTCTAGAAAGTCTCTAAACGCGTTGACAAAGAAATAATTGATGGAGACTCAGGCTATATATAACTAAGTGCGCATCATTTTTGGCTGGTTTTTAAACCCCCCATTTTTTTAAAACTATTACTTTCGTGCCGAGAAATAGTTACAAGAAGTCACAAAGGTCAAAATAGTTACAGGGGCTGTACCTCATTTCGTAACGCGCCATTTTGTAACAGGTTCATTTTGGTAACAGCTTCATTTCGTAACGTGTTTATTTTGTAACAGGTTCAGTTAGTAACATTTTTTTCGTAACGCAAGATTTCGTAAAAGATTCGTTTCGTAACATTTTTTTCGTAACAGCGAGATTTCGTAACAAATTTTTTCGTAACGCGAGATTTCGTAAAAAACATCTCTAACAGTGATTTCAAGGCTACTACCTAATTCAATTTGGTCTAATTTACAACTTTTTTCAAACAACAAGGGACCGAGGCAGTTTTTTTTAGTTTTTTTGAAATTTTTATTTGTGTCCAAACACCCGAAACCATTGCAACTAGCCCAAATACCCTCAAACTGCCTTAATAGTCCCAAACCAAACCCAAACATGAAAAATAAAAATTTCTTTAAAATGAAAAATAAACCATTTTTTCCAACTTAAAATTGTGTGAGGAAATGGGTTATTAAGTCCAAAATTGCGATTTAACACACTCCAACTTCAAGTACCACCTGGTCAGGTGGATATCCACCTGGATGGCTAAAAATAAAAAAGGTAATTTAAATAAAAAAATCCATTTTTCCAAACTAAAAAATTTGTGAGGAATTGGGCTTGTTAAGACCAAAAGTGCGATTTCACCTACCCAACCCCAAACCTGGGGCGGCTACCACCTGGACATTTTATTTCCAGGTACTCCAGTAGGCTACATTCACCCCCATGACCTTAAAAGTCAAATGCTTGCTTTTATATCTGAAATTATATTAAAATAAGGAGTTCGCCAGATGGATTCGAACCAACAACCTCTACATCACTCCTTAGAATCGCTCAGAACTCCATCCAGAGTGACCAAACCAAGAGGTCGTCCATTGGATCGAAAATTATTTTTTACGTTTTCGGGTTCCAAACAATTTTTCTGCACTAACTTATGCATGCTGAAGATGGTTTGACAGTGGTAAAATTACGTTTTATCGAGAATTTTTAGTTATCTTAATTCTTGATTTATCAAAATCAAAATTTTAATAACTCAAAAATTTCTTGATAAAACATGATTTCACCACTGTCAACCCATTTTCAACATGCTCGAATTAGTACAGAAAAGTTGTTTTGGAGCCCGAAAACGTCAAAATTTTTTTGATCTAATGGAGTTCTGAGCAATTCTAAGGGGTGATGTAAGGACGTTTGTTCGAATCCACCTGGGCGTATACTTTTGATTTTGTTATAATTTTGAGTGTTTGAGTGGTGTAGAGGTCCATATACTCATCACCAAGGTTGTTGGTTCGAACCCCTCTGGATGCATTCAGTCCGGGTCCTGGTCACTAGGTTCTTAACGGGGTTCGGAGAGCGTAAGGTGCTTTTAGATGCTTTGGGATGATTTGAAGTGGTTTCAGCAATTTGGAATGGTTTGGGGTAAATTACGGATGGCTTAAGTAATTTGGCATGGTTCGGACACAATCTAAAAAATTTCGAAAAAAAAACTAAAAAAACTGCCTTGGTCCCCCCTGTTGTTTGAAAAAAGTTGGGAATTAGATTAAATAAAATTGGGTAAAGCCTTAGTATCACTGTTACGAAATGTTTGTTACGAAATCTCGCATTACGAAAAAATTTGTTACAAAATCTCGCATTACAAAACCATTTGTTACGGAATTAGCTCATTTCGAAATCAGCCCGTTACTAACTGAACCTATTACAAATAAACACGTTACGAAATGAAGCTGTTACCAAATGAACCTGTTACGAAATGGCGCGTTACGAAATGAGGTACAGCCGTTACAGGCTGTAACTATATTTTCAAGTGCGAAAATTTGTAACTATTTCCCGCAAATAGTTACAAAAGCTCATCCCTGGGTGGTGCCCGAGAATTCAAATTTTTTTCCTAATCATTGAACTTTTGTACGGATTTTTCAGCTTGGTTTCTAACAAAACAAGGCCTAGAATTTAATTTTAGGTATAGTTTTGTTATAAACCAAGTTGAAAAAGCCGTACAAAAGCTCAATGATTCGGAAAACTTTTTGAATTCCCGGGCACCACCTCTTATTAGCGTGGGCATGCCTCTTTAAGAGAGAGAACTGTAAGAGAACTAAGTCCAAGCAACTTTTGGAGCGCCTTGATAAACCATATTTTATAATAATATCTTTTTTTGGCCCACCCTGCACATTGACCCCTGACAGTCACACTGAAGAGAATTGCAAACGCGATTTGCCAAGTTTTTTTTCTTTCCAAAACTTATAAATATTGTATACTGCCCCACCACTCTCTCAAATATTTTTCTAAACTCAAACTTTTGTAAATAACACGAGCAACAGCAACCCAACAGCACCATGCAACTTGGTAAGCACAGCAATTTTGCAGAACTTCAATTAGCGCCACATTATGTTGGTCACGCGCGAATTCCGATTTCGCAGAAAAATGGTTTGGTATCAAGTTTCATGGCCCTTTGATTAATACCAATACCTAATCGATTTATAGATCATATGAAGATTTTTTTCCAATAAAGAATGATGAACACGTGCCTACTCCAAAAAAACAACCAAAGAAAATCGTTTTCACACAAACGCTATCAAGTAAACCAGTTTGATTAAAATTAAAAGTTTTTGTTGACTGTATCACTGATCAAAAATGTCTACAGAAAATAGTGGTCAGATAAGTGTGAATGTGTGCCCTGAGTGGATACAAGCAAACAGGTTGGTCGGGAATGCAAAACTTAAAGATGTTTTTATTTATTTAGAGGTGATTTCAAACACCGGTTTGCAACAAATGCATGTAAGTTACATGTAAACATCTATCTTTTCCCATTCAGACCCCTCCGTTCGTTCAAAATCGTGTTTCCACCTATTTTTGTCTACCCGAGATACATCGTTTATTCGAGTGGATCGATTATTAAAAAGCATGCAGCAATCTAGCAAAAATGCGTGAAAAAATACCATTTTTAGGTTCAACGATCAGCAAAAGGTTTCTTTGTTGGTGGTCCAAATGAGCGAGAAGATTTCCACTTGGAGCTGGGCGAGGAGGTATGATTTTGTATTTTTCACAAAAAAATTAACGGTTAGGAAAGACTACTAAAAAAGAAATTTGTCAAAACTAAATTTTCTCTATGGAGAGTACCGAATTAAGTTTTTTGAACATCGTTTAATTCTTTACCAGCTAGAAAATTACGCGTTGACAAATTTCATTGGTGGCAGTACGGTTCAGCGGTGGAAAAGCCGCGGCAGAAGTATTGTTGCGGAATATTTCAAGGCGGAAAATGCGGCGGCGGAAAAAATGGCGGAATGTTGTATAAGGTCTCCATTTATGTTCACTATGCAAAACCATACTTCTGACACCAGATTCGTGTCGAGCCTTGTCAGTTTGCTTATAAAATGTACTTTGATCTCAAAATTCAGTCAAATCTCTAATTCCACTCAAGACAATAAATACATAAATCTAAAAAATTTCGGATTTACTTCAAATGTCGGTTGTGTTGAGTGGAATTCAAGCTTTGACTAGATTCAGATATAAAAGGGCATTTTATTAGGGATGATGGTTTTGGTGTTGCGGCTATGTGGCTGCGGCTATATTCAAAAATCAAATGCTGCTAGCCGTGCGGCTATTAATTAGGGTTGGCCTCCCTCCCTCCCTCCCCCCCTCCCCCCGCTTTTGACCAATTTTCCTTATACCTCCCCCCCGCTCCTCCCCCCGCAAAAAAAATTGGCCACCTCCCCCGTTTCTCCCCCCGCTGCCAGAAATGACCCCCCGTCACCCCCCGCAAAAAACTTTTTTAAAATTCATTTTCAAACCAGCTTTGTCTCGAGATGTAACTGTGTCCCATCGATCCTATTTCATCGATTATTTCAACGATTATTTCATCGATATCATTCTGTAAATCTCACTACGCCTTATTTTATCTTGTTTCAGTCCTCTACAATGGCATTCCGAATTCCGCCAAATGTGAAGAATTACTACGAACCGATAACATCCCTTAAGTCGTCGAATGCGATGAGATGCAGAATTTGCAAGGGAAACAACAAGGATCACATCGTGGAAAGAAACGACCTTGGCACTAAAGGACTGGGAAGCCACCTCTATTACATCCATCGGAAGGAGTTTGACAAACTATGGGAGGCAGCCGACAAGGCAAAACAAGTACAATTTTGACGCGATTTGAGTTAATTGATTTTGAAATTGATTGGAATTTGTCTTAGAGTCCATCAATCTCATCTTTCGTAACTCAGAAGCGTGTTGGTATGTCGACTCAAATGGATACGCTTGTCGCTAAGTTTATCATCAACAAGAATCTCTGCTTCAGTGTGGTCGAAGATGCAAGTTTTCTTGCCATCTTGGAGAAGGCGTTCCCAGGACAACACGTTAGTTTTTTTGAAGCTTCTCTATCGAAAATGTTTTATTAAAAAATCATAACTGTTTATACAAAAATTTGCCTTCAGGTTCCCAGTCGGAAGAAGCTTTCGGATGAGATAATTCCCACGATGGCAGACAAGATGAGTCAGGATTTATCGAACCAGATGAGTGGTCAAATCGTGGCCTTGACGTCAGATGGGTGGCAAAAACCTTCAAGTACGCCGGCTCTTCAAGGTGATTTTATTTTCGAATTCACTGCCTCAAGTAGCTCAGTATTTTTTAGCGTCACTGTACACTGGGTTGATTCAAAGTTCAAGCGTCATGACTATGTTTTAGCGGTGAAACCTTTCAAGAGCCCGGAACACACATCGGTAAACATCAGACAACTCGTAGAGGGAGCGTTGTATGAACGTGGTATCAGCGTAGACAGCGTGGTTGGCCTAGTAAGAGATGATGCCAGCAATATGCGCGCCTTCTGCCGTCAAGCAGGGATCGATTCGTAAGCTATACTGATTTAACTAATCAGATTGTCGTCCAATTCTCTTGTTTAGATTCCAATGTGTGGCTCACCTTCTCCATCTTGTCGTCACAGGAGCCTTTACTGCGGATATAGCCATTTTGGAAATAATTAAAAATGTGCGTGCGGTCGTTAGCTTCCTCCACCGATCTCACCCGGCACAAGTTCTCTTGAATGAAGTCCTTTCCTCGATGAATATGAGAGTACGCAAATCCCTATGGTATGGTAGGATTATGTTTGAGTTATGAACGCAAGCAAATTTTTTAGGACGTCGTAATACGATGGAATTCTACCTTTGCGATGCTCGACATCTTTCATGAGCAACGGCAAGCACTTTATGAGTTCAATCGTCGATGGACAAGAGAGAAGAAAAAAAATGCCTGAAATTC
This sequence comes from Ditylenchus dipsaci, assembly GCA_004194705.1. Lineage (NCBI taxonomy): Eukaryota > Metazoa > Nematoda > Chromadorea > Rhabditida > Anguinidae > Ditylenchus > Ditylenchus dipsaci. The sequence goes on along the minus strand of SADC01000132.1, from coordinate 290,317 downwards.
CCGGCAACAATGACTTTATCCTGATTCGCCATTTGCTTGATGTGTTACGCATATATGACAAGGAGACTAAGCGGGTAGGGATACTTGTGTCTGAAAAGTTTGGCTGAAGTTTGACTTAGAATTTTAAGTTGTCTCGAGAAACGTCCACGTGCTCTGCAATTCTTCCGACCCTGAAGCAAATTCTGAAGGCCTCGACTTCTTTCCAGTTCTCTACTCCAGCTCAGGTTCTTTATTTCGTGACAGCATTGAAGGTGGAAGTCAGTCGAAGGCTCGACGTCATCTCTTCAAATCCTTTGTTGACTATAAGCTGGATTTGGATCCTCGATTTAATGGAACGTTAAAAAAAAATGACAATCAATGGAGTCAGATCGGAGGAGATTTGGCAGAGTTTGCATGGAAATGGTAGCTGTTATCCTATTTATCTTCAAAGCTGCCTTACGTTCTAAAAGTTTTAGGGGTTCCGGTGAGAATCAAGCAGAAGAAGGTGAAGAAGATATTGATCAGTCTATGAGAACTGCCCGAACTAGCGCTGTATCCAACGTCGATGACATTTGGTCTCAAGATGAAGAATTGCAGGAGGAACCAAGAATGTTGACCAATTCCGAGAAAATGAACTTCATCGATACAGTCAAGGTGAGTGAGCTAGCTGATTGTTTCATCCAGAACAGTTATAGTGGTGAATTTTAGATTGAGTTGGCCCAGTTTCGCCAGATAAGGTCAGTGCTAAAACGCGATGAAGATCTTTTCAACTGGTGGTCAGGCAAGGGTGATACATTTCCAAGCTCTTCGAAGCGGCAAGAATACTATTGCATTCCCGCTACGAGTGTGTCGAGTGAGCGCGTTTTTTCGGGAGCCGGTCAGATTTATGGAAATAAGCAGAGGAATAGGTGAGAATTATGAACATGAGCGTCAACCTGGCTTGTAAAAATCATATAATTTCAGGCTGGGTGGACAAAAAGCAGAGCAACTTCTTCTCCTCAAAGCCGGAATGCGCAAACTAGAGCTTGCACCAATAGTTGAAGAAGCGGATTTTGATGAAGTCAATGAGCTTCAGGAAGATTCAAATAGCGAGTGAAATTATTTTTTGTTGCTTACATGATCATTTCTTTGTTGATTGTCAGTCCAATGTATAAATAAGTATTCTGTCGATCCATTCTGGACTGCTGTTTCAAAAATTTTAATTAATCAGGTAAATTGATCAGGCACCCCCCGCCATACCCCCCGCTCACAGCTTCCTCCCCCCGCTCCTCCCCCGCAAAAAAAAATTGACCACCTCCCCCCGCTTCTCCCCCCCGCAAATTTTTTAGTCTAATCTCCCCCCCGCACCCAAAAAGCGGGGGGAGGCCAACCCTACTATTAATCCGTGTACCTAAAAAACAAACCTCTAACTAGGGTTGAACAATAATTAATTGGCCAGTCAATCGACCGGTCAACTAATATTATTTGACCGATCGATAAGAAATCGGTCAAATGTTACCCGCTATTTGCACGGCGTGCCTATAAAAGATAAATTAGAGCAATGCTCAATAAACTATTTGATAAAAAAGACCTTTGCTCAAATAAGGGTTTGCTCAAATAACCGATGTAATTGAGTGATTTTCTACTGAATTACATCGGTTATTTGAGCAAACCCTTATTTGAGCAAATGTCTTTTTTATCAAATACTTCATTGATCATCTCTCTAATTCATCTTTTATAGGCATGCCATTTGCACACTGTGATGCAGTCCTTCTCTCAACACTCAGCTCTCGCGATACAGCCCAATAAATCTACAATATTAGCTAATTTAATAGAGGGGTTGACAAACAGAAGTTGTTTTGTAGGCCACCCAAAGCATGGCCGTACTGTAACTTAGCTTTTTACTTTCATAACACGGCGTGTCGAATTTCGAAAATCTGTAAGGTAGGGGCAAGGGTGGTTTGGACAAAACCACACTTGGTACCAAAAGTCACTTAAGACCTGACTTAATTCAAACAATAACCAAAACAACTTATTTGAATTCGAGTTTGAGTTCGAGAGTTTGATGGCTTGTTAGAAAGCTGAGATCCTGGCTACACGATAGTGACACGAAAGACCGGATGTGGAAAGTCGGTATTTTAAAATTGGTTAATAATGTTTTTTTTGAAGAGGGACCAAGTCAAAAAAGTAAGAAACTTTCAAAAAAATTTCAAAAAATTCGAAAATTTCAAGTTTCTGGTACGATATGTAAGCGTGGCTCACCCTGAGACTGACATAAATTTTTTCCGATATCAATCGATTTTGACAAAAATTAATTCTGACAAAAATTCAAACTGACAATAATTTGTCTTGACAAGACTTTTTCTGAATCAATTTCTTTGGTAATTAAATGTTCATGCAAATAATTGTTTTCGATTTATATTAAACTGTAAAATTAGGGATTGTGTTTGATAGTATCGAACTTGCGATTTTAGCAACCCGAAGCCCAAAACTTTGGGTAGGTACTACCTGGACAGGATATCCATCCCGGTGGCCTGGGAAATGAAAAATCGAAAAACGAAGTTAACCCAAAATTAAAAACAAACTTTTTTCTTACATAAATTCTATGGGGAATAGGGTTTGATAGGGCTGAAATTGCGATTGTAAACATCCTAATTCCGAAACCTTGGCTCAGTACCCTTGGTTCAGGGGTAGGTACCCCTGGCCCAGGTGGATACCCACCTGGATGGCCTGAAAAATGATTTTTTTTAATAAAAACAAACCATCCTATCATATGAAAAATCGTGTGGTGAATCCTGTTTGTTAGGACTAAAATTGCGATATCACTCACCCGAATCCAGAATCCAGGGTAGGTACCACCTGACCGGGTGGATACCCAGCTGGATGGCCTGAAAAATGAAATTTTTTAAAACTTACAACAAACCATATTATCACATGCGAAATTGTGAGGGGAATTGGGTTTGTTAAGACCAAATTCACGGTTTTCCCCGACGGAACACCATAACCTGGGTTAGGTACTAATTAACCAGGTGGAAATCCACCTGGAAAACCTGAAAAAGTATTTTTCGATAGTTTGAAAAACAATCCATGCTATAAAATGTAAAACCGTGACGTGAATAAGGTTGGTAAGACCAAAATCCCAATTTCACCAAACCAGACCCCAACCCGAAATGGGTACCTTCTGATCAGGTGGATATCTATTTACGGGCGTTAAGAAAATTGATCCACACCGAATTGGTCCATACCGAATTGGTCCGCACATAAATTGGTCCACACTTTTCAAATAATTTGAATTTTTCAAATTTGAAAATTTTTTCGGGGATTTTAATTTTTTAGTCTGAACCAACCAAGCCAAGTGGTCGTCTACTTGCTGCGATTTTTTTTCGTTTTTCATGTTCCGAAGCCTGTTTTCTGGACTAATTCGGGCATGCTGAAGATGGTTCGATAGCGGTAAAACGCCGTTTTGTATAGTTGTTTTTGAGTTTTGCAAAATAATTGATCTTGCCAAAACTCGATTTTACTAAAACTCAAAAAATACCCTACAAAATGGCATTTTACCACTATCAAACCATCTTCAGCGTGTCCTATTAGTCTATGTCTTATTAGTCCAGAAAATATGTTTCGGAACCCGAAAAAGTAAAAAAAGTTTGCACTAAGTAGACGACCACTTGGTTTGGTTGGTTCAGACTAACGAATTTAAATTCCCGAAAAAATTTTCAACAAATTTGAAAAGTTTGGGCCAATTCGTGTGTGGACCTATTTGGTATGGATCAATTCGGTGAGGATCGATTCGCTTAACACCCGTAAATGGATATCCACCTGGACCAGGGGTACCCATTTCGGGTACTGGACGTTTGACCGTTCACCAAATTGACCGTCAGCATTTTCGAACCGATTTTTAGATCTAATTTTCTTTTCAATTTCTAGAGGTATTTTACCAAATTGTAGCCCTGAATGTCAGCTACATTTTGGTACTGAAATTTCTGAAAAAATAAAGAAATTTAGATCTAAACGTCAAAAAGCGCTCACTCTCACACTTTTCGATCACCGCAAAACGCAGAGTGAGCGCTTTTTGACGTTTAGATCTAAATTTTCTTTATTTTTTAGAAATTTCAGTACCAAATGTAGCTGACATTCAGGGCTACAATTTGGTAAAAATACTTTTAGAAATTGAAAAGAAAATTAGATCTAAAATAGTTCCAAAATGCTGACGGTCAATTTGGTGAACGGTCAAACGTCCAGTACCCCCCATTTCGGGTTTTGGGGTCTGGGTAGGTGAAATCGGGTTTTGGTCTTATCAAACCCAATTCACCACACGATTTTACGTATGATAAGACAATTTTTTTTGAATCTGACTCAATTTTATTTTCAAGCCATCCAAGTAAATATCCCCTAACCAGGTAGTACCTATTCAAGCTTTTGGAGACCGGAAGGATTAAAGTGGGTTAGTTGCTCAGGCACATTTCGAAACTAATAAAATCGAAACCCAATACAGCCAATAAAACAGGCCAAATTCAAGACAAGACCATTTTTCATTAGAATGTTTAATTTCGAAACAGTTTTTGCTAATATAAGTTTTATTCAAAATAAATCTTGTCAAGACAAATTATTGACAGTTTGAATTTTTGTCAGAATTAATTTTTGTCAGAATCGGTTGATATCAGAAAATTTAAGTCAGTCTCAGGGTGAGCCGTATGCGTATACGCGAACAGTATATGATAGTATGCAAATAGTATGCGCAAATAGTGTATCTTGCAAAAAAATCACTTTTTTCACTTTTATACCTTGGTCCCCTCTCTTAAAGGACCATAGCCGTCGCCGACAACGAGAATTTCAAATGTTTGAATTCGCGCGGGACACTTCTCTTTCGTCTTGCACTGTACTCTTTTGACTTGCTTCGAATGACTCAAAAGGGTACAATGAAAGACGAAAGAGAACTGTCCCGCGCGAATTTAAACATTTGAAATTCTCGTTGTCGGCGACGGCTATGGTGCTTTAACCATTTGGCAACAAACCAACATTTTTGGTATTTTACCCCGTTTTGGTCACTGGAGCTTTGCAAAAAGACCTTCTTTATGCATTTCTAATCATGAGTCTTGTTCGGAATCATGTCGAAGGTAAGTGAGTGCGAGCATCTCTAACTCTCAAGTCCCCTGCGCCACCTTCGGGGGCGCAGGGGACTTGGGGGCTTGGAGTTGAGATGCGCACACCCACATACCTTAGACAAAAACCACTCTAAAGTGACTCTGGATGCATAAAACATGTATGCATATCAGAGTTTCTTTATGCAGTAGGCCCCCGTTAACAAAACTATGTTCAAATTCCATCTTTTTAAGTCGAAAATGACCAAAAATCATAGGAAAGACTAAGGCAAAATGACTAAAAACCACAAGGGGACCAAGGCAATCGAAAAAAAAATTCGGAAAATGACCATCCCACACTTTTTTGCCGTTTCTCTCGTTTTATGGCATATTATAGGGCATATTGAATACTCAGACCTCAAAAAACTCACTTTTGGCTCTGGCCAAATACCGTATTTCCTCTAATAAGCGCCCCGGGGCGCTTATTTTTCAAACCCTTAAAAATCGGAAAATTTGGAATTCGATTTCAAGATTTTTGGTTGCTCAACCAAAATCTAAAAAGTGGAATCGGTAGAGCTCGTGGGAGTTAAGAAAACGTATCAAACAGCTTTGCAACATATTGCTTCTACGCTGAGATCTAGACCCTCGAAGTCGAGGGGGCGCTTATTAGAGGAAATACGTTAGTGTACTTTAGCCAAAACAAAATACCGGTATTTTGCCCAACCCTAATACCACCCATTTAAAAATTCAATTTAAATAGTTGTTGTCTTGAGAAGAATTTGAAATGTGATGGTGAGTTTTTATTTTTAGGATACTTTTATAAGCAAATCGACCATGCTGAATACGAATCCGTCAAGAAAACCTGTCAATAAGACTCAATTGCAGTTCTCGAAGATTTTCTTATGAAAAAAGATCTCAACGGTTTTGAACTGCCCACGAAATTTGCTACAAGGCAGATTATAAAGTAGAAAAAAATCCAGCAAAATGTCCCATACTGCTCAAAAGGGTACTCCATCCTTACAGATTATGTCTTTTAAGTTGCGGCTGCAGCTTGCAGCTATTTCAAAAATGTTAATGCGTGTTAATGCGGCTATGCGGCTGCGGCTTTTTTCTAAAATTGATGCGGCTAGCCGCAATCATCCATGCTGACCATGCTGGACACGAATCTGGTGCAGAATTATGGTTTTTTTCCAATGTTTTTCTCGTCATTCTTTCCGCCGCCGATTCGTACAGTCGAACCTGTATAAACGGGCACCCCCAAAAGTTCGTTCCCCGCTGGGTCCGACCCTTTTTTTAGTTCGATTTTCAAAACTTTTTTTGAATTCTGTTTTGACAGTCCGGTCCCAAATATCGCAAGAATTCCGATTTTACCGATCGGTTTTAATAATCCAAAACTTTTTTCTCTAAAAAAGCAAAACCTCGATAAACGGGACCCTATTTTTGAAATGGGGCCCGTTTATCGAGGTTTTGCTTTTTCAGCGAAAAAAGTGTTTGGATTCTGATAAAATGATTGGTAAAATCGGAATCTTTGCGATATTTGGGACCGGACTGTCAAAACAGAATTCAAAAAAAGTTTTGAAAATCGAACTAAAAAAAGGGTCGGACCCAGCGGGGGAACGAACTTTTGGGGTGCCCGTTTATCGAGATTCGACTGTATCCCAACCGTTTCATTTTTGACAAATTCCGCTTTGACAAGTCTCTCTTAGCCGTTCTTACTACAATATTTTGCTTTTTAGCTTTTCTACCAAGTGGAAGGAGACATGTTGTTGAAGGTGGTTGACAAAGGGCAGCATCGAGACATTTCAATCAAACAAGGTGAGCTATTTCTTTTGCCTGCTTGCGTGGAACATTCTCCTCAACGTTTTGAAAACACGGTTGGATGTGTGATCGAGAGAACTCGCCTAAAGGATGAGCTTGACTGTATTCGGTTAGTATGAAATTACGAAACTTTTTACTATTTAATTTTTTTTCTGTCCTCAATCAGATACTTTGTTGATGGATCTACCAAAGTGCTCTGGGAAAAGTGGTTTCACTTAGAAGATGTAGTCAAAGATCTGCCTCCAGTCATCAAAGAGTTCAAAGACAGTCCTCAAAACAAGTCTGGCGCTGATTCTCAATTAGCCAGCCCTCCAGCTGGGTCCTATTCAACTGATGAAAATGTAACGGTGTCAGAGCCAATTGCTTTGAGTGACTTTATCGATAGACACATGCTAGAAATCAAGTAACTTTTATTCAAAAGCATATGTAATTTTAAAGTTTTTAGCACAAAAGCGCCTTTTCAAGTTTATGGACCACCAACAAACAAAAGCTTTGGTCTGTAAATTAGTTGTTCATATACCTATAGCATATTTCGTCTTTTAGTACTGCTGTATGGAGAAGGCGTACACAGTCTCTCCACTGACAACTCTGGAGATTTAATTGTGATGACTATGGTAGATTTCGAAAGACAATACTTTTTTTTGCCCCAAAAACATTTTTTTATTTTTAGCGCAAATTTCGGTTTCGCTTTTTCCTCTTGTATTTTTATATTTATTATTTTTTCATACGTGAAATTCTTTAAGACCAGAAAAGTAATTTAGTTCATACTTTTATGATTTTGTGCTACATTTTTCTAAGACATTGAAAACAACAATACTTTATATTTAACGCTGTTTTCACTTTGTAGAAAAAGTTAGAACTTTTGAGAGAAAGATACAAAACCAAAATTTGAGCCGAAAAAATAAATTTGCGCAAAAAAAGTAGTGTGCGAACTCCACAACATAAAAAAATGATTAATTTGTTCAGAGAGGGAGGCGTCACTCGAAACCTCTGCAGCATCAAAGGCCTATATTATGGGACCATTTACTATTGCTCGGTCAAAGCCAACACTAAATTCTCGCTCAAACTTCCTGGTGGAGCAGTTTGTATTACAGTGAAAGTTGAATAGTTGTGGAAGAGGACACAAATTTAGCAGTAAAAAGGATGTGCTTCGAAAAGTGAATTTATTTAGTTTACAATCTTAAATATAACTGTGTGCCAAAATATTATGACAGTCTTCTGTTGGATGTAACACACCCACTGCAAGTTCAACTACTAGCTGGGTACGGCACTTTCTAATGCTATTTTATCTTTGTGAAAAAAAAAACCTTAATAGAAAAATACAAAACCAAAGTTCAAGCCAACCAAATAAAAAAACAAAAAATAAAAATATCGAGCCAAAAACCTAATTTTCATAGACTTATTTTCCTAGATTGTTTGATAGTCTAGTTATAAAATTTGGCTTAATTGAGCATGAGAACGTAAAACTTTTACCGTTTTACAAAAACAATCGCAAAATTTAAAATCTTTCCGATCTTTAAAATAAACTTTCATACAAGTTTGGAAAAAATGTTGGTAATCGGGTTTAAAAAGGATCGGACTCAGTTGGTGGTCAAAAAGAGGAGGTGGGATTATACCGGAAGTTGACTGTATTCGTCATTAACTTACCGGTAGCTAATTGAATTTTAATAGCACTCTTTTTATAATAATCTTTTTGTGCATTTATAAATAAAAATTCACTTTTATCGGTACCAAAAACACACGCACAACAATCATATGAGCCGACGTTTAGAAACACTTTCTTGGTGAGCGACTATTTCAAATGGGTCACTGTGCTGAGCCTCGCTTCTAGGTGGACTACCACCGGCTGAAGGAGGAGGAACAGCTGCTCCGCCTGGTTTCCAGAAGAAGAAGTCATCGTCATCTTCTTCGTCCTCTTCGTCTGGCTCTACAGCTTGTGGTGCTGCTGCTGGTCTGGACACAACTGGAGGCAAATCTGGTCTTTTTCCATTTGGCTGAATATAGTTGTTGTTTGAGTGGGTTGCACAATTTCCGGTGTAGGTTGTGGAACTGGAGTGGTAATGGATGGGTAGTGGTAGGTTTGGACCGGCTGCTGTTCCTCCTCTTCTTCCTCATCCTCCATGTCTTGGTCGTAGTCATCTAAGTGAAGAATTTGCTTGAAAAGAGGCATTTTTAGAGTAGGTTTTACTGCAGCCACCTTCACTTGTTGTTGGCTGGGGTGTTTATGGGCAATGCCTCTCCTCTTTGAATAATGAAAATGGGTGGGGGGACAGTTGTGGTGGGGATCTCGGTGGTGGAAGCGGTCGTGGGGGGTAGAGGAGTACTAGAAGGTGAGGTACTGGCTGTCCATTTGATTAGAATGGCACTAGATGGGGTGCTGGATTCTTTTACATCTTCATACTCTTCTTCTTCTTGTGGTCGATAGAATTCTGTGGTGGTTATTATTGGAGATAGTGTGGATTTATACTCTTCTTCTTCCGCTGCTTCGGTTTCATCTTGATTATTTGCTCCAGTTGAGGGTTGAACCGTGTTTGAGAACTGAGTCCCACACTTTCTCCAATTGGGGCTTGAGTGACCGGAATTGTTGTTACAGGAGCGGCAAAATCTCTGAAAACAAAAAAAAACATTTGCCAAAAATCTCGTATTCTCTTGTTATATTTCGACTTTTTTACAGTGAATAAAACAAAATTCATGCTATTTTTTCGCTTAAAAATGGCAAGAAGCACTGCATAAAATGACTTTTTTCCTTTTTTTCCCGTGCAAAATTGGTGTCCGCCAATTCAGAAAAACTTTCGAATCATTGGATTTCTGTCCGAAATTTGTGATTAGTTTTCTAATAAAACTATACCAAAAATTAAAATGTAGGCAGTGTTTTGTTAGAAATCAAATTGAAAAATCCGTAATGGAGTTCAATGATCAGGAAAATTTTTCGAATCGGCGGATACCAAGAGCAGGCCTTTAACACTTAAGTGACCATTTACGACAGGGCAAAACTTTTTTGTGGCCAGTTTCGTTCTCTTCGGTCGCTCATTACCAAAGAGAACAAAACCGGCCACAAAAAAGAGATTTTCGGCCACAAAAAAGTTTTGCCCTTTACGTCAACTAGGATTTTTTTATTTTTTAGAGAAGAAGTCATCTGCCAAACAGTCAAATTATTTAATTATGGTGGTATCGTGGTTTTTTGACACCCTGAAAAAAATTCCTCGACAGCAAAAAAATTGAAAAATTTCTCTCCAGGACCAAGGAGAAAGAGTAGTTCTAGGCCAACTTCTAGGTGAAAAACACGAAAATCATGTTATTTTTCTCTCATAATCCTTATATTTTTGATTTTTAGATAAATTTAAGATATATTTGATTTCGCAGATGGGCGGGAATTTGACTATTTGTTGTTATAACTAGGGTCGGTTGATTGGTAATTACCCGGGTAATTACCCGGAAAAATACTTTTCCGGCCTTATTTCTCCGTAATTACTTGGGTAATTACCCGAAATCACCCGGGTAATTACCCGGAGAAATACTTTTTTCCGGAGAATTACCCAACCCTAGTTATAACAAATGATTAGAGCGAAACAAGCAATTGAATTGCCTTGAAGCAAAAATAGCATGATGGCACGTTTAAAAATTTCTCGTCAGATTAAAAATTATTTGAATATATTTTTTTTATTTTAAAACATTTACGTAGAATCAGGTAATCGGTCAGTTTGAATGTTGTACAAATAGGGAGGTGGTCGTCTTGAAACTTGATATATGCGGTTGTGTGGGCTGTAGGTGACGTAGTACCTCTCTTCTCCTTCCACATTGTTGGTTGGTTCACTGATCAGAACAGGGGGTGGGGGTGGACTAGCCAGGAATCGGGGGGTGCTTTTAAACGTCGCCTCAGTTCAGCTTTCCATCTACGACGCTTCTCGGCATATGACAAGCTGGATGAGTTGGTGGGAAAGCGACGGTAGGGTGTTTGCCTCAACTCTGTCACTCTTTTGACTCCCTAAATAAGTGTGAATTTAAGGTAAATTTGGTTCACAGAATCTGTTTACTGTAAGAATGGGGGTGCCAGACCCATTGTTGTCCAAGTGGGTCAATTGCTTCAGACGACGTCGATGAGCTATGTGGCTGCGAATAAGTTCTGATAGGTCAGTCTGGAAATGAAAAACATAAACATGATAAAAGCTCAAGACAAATGCTTATGGCTCATATTTTCCACGCTGCCCACTTAGGGTCTGACACTTTTTTAATCCCATTTTTGAAATAATTTATCGATTCTGTTTTGACAGTCTGGTCGCAAATATCGTAAGGATTCCGATTTTGCCGATCGTTTTCAAAAACCTAAAGTTTTCGTTTTAAAAAAATCAAAACCTCGATTTGAAGGGGCATACCAGCGCGTTACACGATCAAATTCAAATTTTCAAAAGGCGGGGTTCCTGCAAAAAATACCCTAATTCTTTATTGTAAGTAGTGGATATTCATTTGTCCTGAATACGAAAACTAGAAAAATTTCAGGTATACGACTATTTACTGTTGTTAGTGATGGGTATATAAAGTGCATAGATCAACATAACTAAGGGTAGTTTATGAAATTTAAATCGCATGGATAATTTTCAAGACAGGAGGATAATGAATTTGTAAATTTTTAATTAGCCGTTTACTGTCAACAAATGCACTAATTTTGAGATTTTAAGCAAATGACAGCCCTGTGTAGGATGATGGCATGGAATTGGACATCGTTGGATGTTTTTTAAACTCTAACTCTAGCTTAATATTACTTTTTTCACTGTGTGATAGCTCAGCCTAGAGTCTTGGCTACATTTTAGTACATGAGACGTGTGGTAAAAAGTCAGAAAATATTAATCAAACCAGTCAAAGGAAACTCACCAAAACGATCGATTTTCAGAAATTTAGGCTATTTTTTCCTGTAAATAAGATCCAGTAAGTGTAAAACCCTGCGCTGGTAAATTTGTTGAATAGTCAGGAGTGTGAATATAATTTTGACACCAAACCTGTCAATAAAAAGAGATGAAAAATGTGCACCCAGCGATAGTCGAACCTATAACCTAGGCGATGGGTATATAAAGTTTCCCTCCTTTTAAATATTTAGACCGGAATATAGTCGAATTTAGCAGAATTAGCGAACAACTATCAACTCACAACACTTTTGACTCGCGACAGTCGATCCACCCTTAAAGGGGAATGGTCACCTGTCCTTGAATTTGTCCCGCCAATTAAAAAAGCCAATTAGAACGCGAAAAATTTTCCGAATCATTGAACTTTTGTTCAGATTTTTCAGCTCGGTTTCTAACACAACAAGACCTAGAATTCAATTTTAGATAAAGTTTTGTTAGAAACCATTTTGAAAAATCCGTGCAGAAGTTCATTGATTCAGGAAAAAATTTTGAATTGCCGGGGACAAAATTTGTAACAAGTGACCATGCCCCTCTAACGTGCAAATCGACATTCAGTTGTGCCGAACCACCTTCAATAGACCAGATCTATCCCTAATGGTATTGAATTATCCTCAACGATCCAGATATACCCCCAATGGTCCTGAACCACCCTCACTGGTAAGATAGATCCAAATTTAGTTGTGCCGATCCACCCACGATGGTCCAGAGATTTTAAAGGCCTTTTTGGTGTTCAATACGTGAACAAAAAATTTATTAAAACCACCTGAATATTAGATTTATTTATTATTTTATTTATTGTTTACGTATCAAGTACGCGACTGAATCCATGAAAATTCAAGAATATAATTATTGATCAGTAGGTGATATAAGAATTTTCCTTCATCCAGAAGGAGAAGAAAAGTGGCATTCCATGATGAGTCTATCCACAATTAACAATGTATGGTAAGTCATCAGGCCTAGAAGAGCTAAAATGGTAATCCACAACCTTGGTCAACTTTCATCTTTGCCACGTCCTTTTCGAAAACAGTCATTTGGCAGAAAGGGAAAGTCATCCATGTTGTTGAGTAGTCGGGGTTTAGAAGATTCAAATTGCCATGGGATCTTGTAATTTCGCCCAGGGGGACGCGGAAGATATTGTTAGTGTGGAAGAGGGGATGATCAAGAATCGGTTTGTTGGTATGAGAATTCTTATCCGTGTCTTTGCTTTTGATTGGTGTAATTTTGCCCTTGATAATACGAACAGTCTGTCCATTGGCATTGAGTTTTCGACATTGCTGTCGTTGCTCAAATTGGGCTTGTCGGCTGGCATCGTTCAATGATGATCGGATGAACAAATTCCTGAATCTAGGTATTTTTTCAGCTGTCTTACCTTATTTAGCAAGTGTGATTTGTGGGTTGATGTAGGCAGAACAACTTTGAGAAGCCGTGACTTTGTAGTGTCAAATTTGCCAATTCGATACACTGATTGAGGTCGGCATTCAATATTCAAAATTTCGATAATATCCGAGACAGTTCGATGATCAGTTGAGCTTTTATCAGACAACGAATCCGCCAATACTTCTGGTAGTCCAGCAATAATAATAGATCGACTATGCTCAATATTTTTAAGAGAGGTAGAGTGGGATGTAGTCTTTTGGGAAGTTGGATCCAAATAGGGATTTAACTTTTTAGAGTTCAATTCCTTGACAATAGCAAATAATCCTTTACAATAGGCCACAGGGGATTATCTTTCAAGTGTAAAAATGTGTTTTCAATATAGCTTTGGATTGAAGTAATCGATTGAATTTTGGCCATTATTTTGTGTGTTAAGAAAAATATTGCTGTTTTTAGCAAGCATCCTGACTGACTCAGAGGGAAAATAGAGGAAAAACAATGAATAAGCTCAAGAACCGTGAAGAAAATTATATTTCTAGATTCTAGAGAGAAAATAGAAAAACTGCCACCTCTCCGAAAACAGAAGAAAGGAATGACAATACAATAGGCCACAATACAATAGGCCATAGATATGTTTAACAACTCTACGAGTCGAATTGAATATCTAAGATTTAGGTGTTTTTAATCACTTGAAAAAATTTCAAGTTGTGTACACTCAGACAGACTTAGAAGGCACTGGCCAAGGCCATGTTTGAGTACGTCCTAAGGTATGCTTGTTTACTCTGTGCCTAACCATAATCATCTTTCGATTCCGTCCTAACGTACGCTGCCTACCCTGCGCCTAACCACAAACCAAAAAAGATTGCAAAAACATATGTCCCGCAGATAAAGTATGAGAAACCAATGATTGTGCCACCTGATCACTTGATATTACAAATTATCAACTTGAACGGGGTTCGGCTCCTCAGTTGTAGAGTAAGAGCTGTAACGAGAATAGGGATATTTTGATTGAGACATTTATTGTACAGGGTGTTTCAAAAATTCGCCGGTTTCAAAACAACTACAACTTTTTTCTAGACCGATTTTCTAAATTCTGTTTTTTGTAATCGATTTTTTTCGCCGACAATATTTTTTAGGTATATAATATAAAAACAGAATTTTCGCTTGGTCCGCCCTGTGGTTTGGGTCCTGGTCTGTGAAAAGCCTCTGTTTGGCAAGGCCCAAACCACAGTGGAGACCGAGCAAAAACGACAAGCCAAACGACCGAGCCTTTTTTGAAGAAATTATGACCTGAGTGATCTAATTTCAGCTTTCATTATTAAGGTACGTTCACATAAAAGTGTCGACCCAAGCGTTCTTTTAACGCGGGGAGAGCTGTACTTTTTTTTCTTGACCAAAACTTTTTTTCTGTTGGTATCATTTTGTAGCTAAGATTCAGGGCTTCAAAATGAGGTATTGACAAGCCACATCTGAAACGAAAAATTGGGTAAAAATGCTTAGGTCCGCACCAGTGTTGTGACTTGGCTGAAAATTTTCCTCTCCTCTTCCTCATTCCTCATCGCCTCTAAAAAATTTTCCTCTCCTCATTCCTCTTCCTCGTCGCGTCTAAATTTCTTCCTCTCCTCAGTCCTCTTCCTCTGAGGAACACTTTTTCCTTCCTCATTCCTCTAAATTTTCCTCATACGCTTTTCAGAATGAGCGAAACTGCAACTAACTCTACACCTGGCGATGGAAAGGTCTCAAAGGAGGTTTGTTCGACTACTTCAAGGACACAACCACAAAGACTCCATTTTCGACGCAATGTACCCCAGAGGACAGTCTCAATTGATGGGTGCGCGCCGTTTCCTCGAAAGTTCATTTCCCCGAAAAGTTCGTTTACGCATATTGTTTCATCCACAAAAATCTGTCCCGACATGAATGTTTGGTTGCTCCCCGTTGAATTGATCCTCCAAATTTGTAGGGTTCGAATCCCGGTGGTAGCAAAAGCTTTTTCTTTGCTGAAATATTTTCTTTGCTGAACTTTTTCTTTGCTGAAATATTTTTAGGGGACCAGTAGTATTGAGGTGCTAACACAGAGAAAGATGTACTCAGGTGGTAGTACCAAAATTACGTTTTAGCAAGATTTACGAAAACTGTAAAATAACATCAAAACGTTATTTTACTACTCACGGCTTTTCAAAACGCCCGAAAGTGTGTCATTTAGCTTTTTAGACGTGTATGCATGGCGCAGTTGGTAAAGCTCTTCGTCACACCATTTACATAGCAAAATAGGCTATTTTCCTCGGGGTCACGAGTTCGATCCCACCCTCTGGAACATCCGATTTTTCACAAAAAAAAATTTGCAATTTTTTATTCACCCACTCTACTTAAAATCGAAAAGTAGACATAGGTCATAGAGATCAGATTTTCAGCTTTTCTTATAAAATTTTGAGTACAGGTCCGATGAAAGTCCAGAATTTATGTCAAATACAAGGCAAAAGTTGAAACGCAACTTCTTTTTGTATAAGGTTTGCGAGGTTTGTATTTCAGAGGGTGAGTTATACACCAAAAGAAAGCTGAGAATCTCCGCTTGCAGAAATACAGATCGAATTTTCAAAATACAGATTTTATAAAACTAAAAGCCATTTCAAGTCTAAAACACGTTTTTCTAGTAAAATTTGAGGAGTTTTTTAATTTCCCGCGAAATTCGCTTGAAAAGCTAAATGACACACTTTCGGTCGTTTTGAAAAGCCGGGCTACTGTCAGACCATGTTTAGAACGCTTTAATTAGTGCAGAAAACAAACTTTGGAACCCAAAAACGTAAAAAACTTTGATCCAAGTGGACGACCGCTTGGTTTTGTTGGTACATGGGACATCCAGCAAAACTACGGTCAGTTCATAGAAAAAATGTTTGAACTAACAAATATATGCCTACCCTGAACCTAATGCTTTTCCTAAGTTAGACAATAGATGGGATGAAAAGTGAAAAAAATCCCATATTTACCTACGGGCCACAAATACGGTGGGGGCCCAAGGAGGTAAACCTGGACTTTATTGACTGAAGGCTCAGTTTTGAGGAAAATTTTTGTCTTCCTCATTGTCTCAAAAAAAATTCCTCTCCTCTTCCTCTTCCTCATCGCTCTAAAAAGTTTTCCTCTTCCTCATTCCTCTTCCTCTGAGGAGAGGAAGAGGAGAGGAATGAGGATGAGGAATGAGGATGAGGAAGTCACAACACTGGTCCGCACTCAGGTCGACACTCACAGAGTGTGGGCCTGAGTGTCGACCTGAGTGCGGACCTAAGCATTTTACCCCAATTTTTCATTTCAGATGTGGCTTGTCAATACCTCATTTTGAAGCCCTGAATCTTAGCTACAAAATGATACCAACAGAAAAAAAGTTTTGGTCAAGAAAAAGAGTACAGCTCTTCCCGCGTTAAAAGCACCCCAAATCTCACACTCAGGTCGACACTCATTGTGAACGTGCCTTTATCCTAGGAGTATGAGTTCTAATTTTTCAGATGGCAGCGATCAATTTCACCCATTCGCAGCGTATAGGGTATAAAAAGTTGGCAGTCACGCAAGCAGATGACCCAAATATGTGCTATAGTTGGAACGTTGGGACCGGCGCGAGTTGGGGGGCGCGAGTTAAGACTGGCGCGAATCGGGTTTTTACCATTTTAGTCATCTTTATATAGTATTTGGACTGAGTAAGTCACACTATTTTTTGTTGCTTTTTAACTTTTCTCGAGCTAGAGTCAATGTGCCACGCTCACTCTTTCTGCAATTCATAGAGCTGAGTGTGCTCTTTCTATCACAGCCTTTCAAAATTTGAATCTTAGTGTATTAGGGATATATGGCGCCAAAAAAAGTTATCATAAATGGTCAATTTGAGGCCTTTTTGGGCGAGCTTTCGATTGCGGATTTTCAAATGCGGATTCCACATTTGCGGATTTCACATTTGCGGAATCCACTTTAGAGACTCCACAAATGCGGATTCCACATTTGCGGATTTTTATTCGCGGATTTTGCTTTTGCGGATTTACATTTGCGGACATTAAAATGCGGATTTCACATTTGCGGATTTACAAGTGCGGATTTTTATTTGCGGCTTACATATTTGCGGATCTTTTTTGCAGTTTCAGCATTAGTGGATTTTTTTGCGGATTTTCACTATTTTCGTATTTTCATTTGTAGATATCGAATTTTCAAATTAGTTCTTACACATTTAGAAATAGATGGCTGAATTAGCCTCAACGGCGTACGATAAAAAATATATCAATCGTTTCGAACACTTAAATGGGCATACCCACGCTAATAAGAGGTGGTGCGCGGGAATTCAATTTTTTTTTCCTAATCATTAACTCGTGTATGGATTTTTGAACTTGGTTTCTAACAAAACAAGGCCTAGAATTTAATTTTTGGTATAGTTTTGTTAGGAACCAAGTTGAAAAATCCGTACACAAGTTTGATGATTAGTGAAAAAATTGAATTCCCGGGCACCAAATTTTATTTGCATGAGTATGCCTCTTTAAAAGAGAAACCCTCCAGGCGTTATGGGTACCACCAGGTGGCTGAAATACCTTTTAGATAGGCAGTTGAGGCACACTCGCGGCGATTCAAGGACCCTCCAGGTGGTTCCGGTGCTCTCCGTATGGTTCAGGTACCATCAATGTGTTTCAAGGACGCTCAATGTGGTTCAGCTATAATCCAGATGGTTCAAGTCAGAGTGAGTAACAAAAGACCAGACTAAAATCTACCATCTTCAATGAAGAAGGAAACGAAACCTTTTTTAAAAAAGAAGTTTAATCAGAAGTGTTTGTGCTTAAAAGAAAGCCAAGATTTTATACTTGAGGTTTCCGGCAAGACGCCCCGGTCTCAAATACCATATAAAGATCCAAGGTATCAAATCCTTTGTTCATTAGGCGGAATTGAGGGATTTCAAATGGAAGGGGCTTTCGTTTGCGACAGTGTTGGCAATAGGTGGCATTCAGGCCAACAATTGAAGTTTTGATAAAATCAATTTTTCACCTTCATTGCTAGTTTTCTAGTGCATTCTATCAGCGCATCTAACATTTTTATACAGTCGAGTCCCGCTAACCCGGCACCCCAAAAGTTCGTTCCCGCCTTGGGTCCGACACTTTTTTTAACCCAATTTTCGAAGTATTTTTTCAATTGTGTTTTTACAGTCTGATAGCAAATATCGTGAGGATTCCGATTTTGCCGATCGTTTTTCAAAAACCTAATATTTTTGGCTCTAAAAGACCAAAAGCCCGCTAACCCGGCACCCTTTTTAAAAATATGGTGCCGGGTTAGCGGGTTTTGGTCTTTTAGAGCCAAAAATATTAGGTTTTTGAAAAACGATCGCAAAATCGGAATCCTCACGATATTTGCTATCAGACTGTAAAAACACAATTGAAAAAATACTTCGAAAATTGGGTTAAAAAAAGTGTCGGACTCAAGGCGGGAACGAACTTTTTGGGTGCCGGGTTAGCGGGACTCGACTGTATACAAATCTAAAGACATTTTCGTTATTTTTTTTCAAAATCTTGCAAGCGCATACAGTTGCGGAAAAAAGTTACCGCCCGATCAGAATTTCCACATTTTTTTGAGAAAAACTGTTTGAATTTAATTATTTTTCAAACGGAAAGGGAAAACGAAATAGACAGTCTTGTAGAGAATTTCACGCTCTACAAAACTGGTATTTTTGTTAGTTGGAAAAAACAAAAATGTACCAAAATGAAGTAAAAAGAGGAGTTTTATAACTCTTCCAACTTCAACCATCCGTTTCTTAGCCCTGTCTAATTCTAAAAGAGCAGTCGACATGCCATTTTGTAGATAAATAAAAGAGCTTTTAGAAAATGCATTAAATGCTAGCTTTTGATATTAAAATTTTCAAGAATAGCTGGTATTTACGTGACCGAACAACCATTTCCTTACATTTACTTTGATTTTGACTAAAAGTCGACACTTTTATGTTGATGGTCATAAGTTTTCTCAGAACAATTTAAAGCAAAAGCTTGACCTTCTAAATTGCAGCTAAAATTCAGGGCTCTTAAAAATGTATGCTGTAATCTTTCACCATTGAAGACAAGCATGTAAAAAAGATCAAAATGTTATCGGGCGGTAACTTTTTTCGTGACCTTATTTTTGCATTGTTTCAAACTTTGCGATTTTTTTGCATAAATTTTAAATGAATCTTTTGAACAAAAATACCAGTTTTGTAGAGCGTGAAATTCTCTACAAGACTGTCTATTTCGTTTCCCTTTCCGTTTGAAAAATAATTAAATTCAAACAGTTTTTCTCAAAAAAATGTGGAAATTCTGATCGAGCGGTAACTTTTTCCGCGACTGTATTATAGCCGAAAAATCGAAGCAACCTTTATAAAATTCACAAAAAAATAAGGTGGACTCAGATGTGGCCTGAAAAACCACTTCTTGCCAACCCTGGTTTGCTGTATCGTACGTGAATATAAGTTCTCTGATTGCTTGATATGTTGCTGTAGCTTGAACAGCGCGTGGATGGCTGGATCTTATCATATTCGCTCAAATTCGTTTCGGTCGTTGTTCTTCTTTAATAGCTCTAAAATAAGTCATCTGTGAAAAGAAAAGTAGAATTGAGTACACATATAAAAATCCGAAAATGTTAGGTACGGATATGAAAATCCGCAATTGCAGAGTACGTATGTGACAAGTCCGCAAATTTAAAACTAGAGTCTGCAGGTGATAATCCGCAACTGTGAAATCCGCATTTAAAAATCCGCAAATGTAGAGTCTGCAAGTGTAGGATTTGCAAGTGCAGATCCCCATTTGAAAGTACGCAAATACCGTATTTCCTCTAATAGAGCCCCTTTCTAATAGAGCCCCCCCCTTTTTTTTGACTAGAACTTCAGAGTAGGGCCATTTTTGATTTACAATTTCAAGATTTTTGGGCATTCGAAAAATAAAGCCCCCGGGGCTCTATTAGAGGAAATACGGTAACTCAGCCGTCAGCCTCAGCCGGTTGGAAAAATCGTCCTCAGCCGTCAGCCAGGTCAAACAAAAAAACTAAAGGTTGATGGCTGAGTTGAGACTCAGCCGGCTGAGGACACCACCTGCTAGGTACTACTATTTAGTGCCACATAATAAAAATCTACAACACATGCTGCTGATGTAAATTCACAAACAATGTTCAGTGAAAGCGAAAATTTTAACAATATTTGAAAGTTTTTGAGAAAATTTTTCTTGTGAACCAATATTCGAAAATTTTCCGGACTTTTCGGGCCGGGCCGACACTTTCCGGGCCGGGCTTTAATAGTTACCCAGCGGACCGGCCCGTGCAGAGCCCTGACTTTAACATAAAAGTGGACAATAAGTTCTATTATAGAGTCTTCATAAAATCAAGAAAAGTGGAAAATTAATTTATTCGAGAAACACTTATCGCTAACTAGAATCATACATAATTACAATGCAAGAAATACAAGAACATATAGTTTGAGTATCTCTATATATTAATTTACTGCAACTACCAGCCAAGCAGAATTCCAGTCAAGCGACAGCAGCGACAATCAAACTGAGCAGCAATACCAGGACAGCACTGTCATACAGATTCGACCCTTGTTAGATGAAGACGATGACGACCCACTCTGCTTTCCATCTTTCTTTTGGTCTTCCAAAGTGTATTGCGATTCCTCTACAAAAAAAACTAAAGACAATTGGAACATGCAAATAACACACCATCCATGTAAGTAGACGTAGGCATCAACTTGCTTACACTGGCTTCTGTCGCTGTCCTCTTCCGAGACTTGGAGCTTCTCTTTCCACCTGTAAAAAACAACGGTGTTATAATTCATACAATCTTTACTTAGCGAATCTTACCCATGATTTTTGCTTGCTTGACTTGGACGACCGGACCATATTTTGGCTTTGATACCCGAAAATTTAGAATGAAACACGGGCGCTACTGTAACATACCCCCCCCCCCCAAAAAAAACCCTCCTATAATATACCCCCCCCCCAATAATTTTTAGGCTTAGGAATTAGGCTTAGCCCTTAGGCTTTGGGCCTTAGGCATTAGGCTCAGGGACAACACGTAAATAATTTCACCACTTTTCCAAAAAAAAAGTATGCGTTTTAAGGTACCTGAAAATTATTGGGGGAGGGTATATTACAGTATCTTTTTTTTGGGTGGGGGGGGGGGATGGGCGGTATATGACAGTAGCGTCAAAACACGCTTTTCTGAAACAGTACAGTCAAAAGTCTAAATTTTGTTGTTTTGATTAAGCAACAGATTAAGCGACAAATTGGCAGCTTTATTACAGCATACCTTGCTAACCCAAAGGTAAATACGGTATGCAAATATCCTTGCACTCATTTCACGTCCTCCGATATAAATTTTTACCGTAAAACGTAAACTTGCAAGTTGCAACACAAATGTGTTTTGCGAAATGGCGCCAAACGTTGTCGATTGAAGGTTTACAAATTACAGCTCGTCAATGCTGCCGTATCCTTTCTCTTTCTGATTATAGTTTCGATTTACTTTTAGACACCTTTATCAGATTATTTATGTGGTCATTTCAGCGTCAAAAATATCGAACCGCGAAAGTAAAGTAAGCTATGGAAAACAACAGTATCGGTAATAATCAAGGTAGTGTACTTTTTTCTGACCTCGGTTTCTCATAAATCGTCTAGGGTACAAGTTCGCGATCCCGGAGATCTCTGTGGAAGTTGCTCGGTTGACAATCAAATGCTTGCCTACAGCCGATGACAACAGCCGTCGAGAACCGAAATCAAATGTACATGGATCCAAAGGACGTCAAATTTGGAGCTGCAGGCTATGGCGGAAATCTGAACAATGTTGGGCCGTATATGATGAATCAGCATAGTCCGCTTGCTGTGGGTCAGATGAATTTCGCTCCACCTGGGATATCCTACAACAACTTCCGTCAAATGGTAATTTCTTGTTACTTTGTAGAATAAGAAGTTATCCATCCTGTTGCAGATGCCTCTTCACAGCCCAATGTCAATACCATGGATCACTTTGCGCAGTACGAAGGTAATTTTTTTTGTGAAACTAATTTGACTAATAAAGAGCTAACAAGTCTGAAAAGTTTTAGGAAGCCTTGAAAATGCTATTTTTTCTGATGAAGTGCAGTCGCAAATGAATTCCTTTTCCAGAGGGTCTGTTAATGGATCAATTTGATTCATTGTCCTCGTCTTCTTTTTAGTTGTACTCGCCAATCGGTCAGCTGCCAGTGGATCAGTCTGTGGAAATCCTTTCGTCTTTGCGTGACTCCCCCATTCAATGGATAAAGTTAGTCAATTAATTCGGTGAAACGATTTTCAGTACTCTTTCAGGATCTTCTGATGTGTATTGTGAAAAATCTCTTCGATGAGTACACCTTCTTTGCCAAAGAATATCCTGAGAGAGAACTTTCCATAACCGCGCAGCTATACGGTGGCTTGATTCGTGAAAATGTCGTATCGTAAGTTGTCAATTATATTGCCTGATTCTATTCTTCTTTTTAGCAACATCAACTTCGCATTGGCTGTCAAGAGATAATTGATGCCCTACATAGTGAGCCATACCATCTTTGTGGCGTTTTGGAATAATTGCCCTGAATGAGTGCCGGTCATGCTTGCACAAGTATCCGAAAATCTGTCAGGTGTTGCTCAGTATCTCCGAATTTCTGTCGCTTTCCGGATGATTTAAAGGACTTCGTAAACTCTGGTGTGCAGGGAAAACTACCTGAATCAAGCGTAGAGGTGGATGCATCAGGTGTTCCAGCAAGTAGGGTTCCTGCTCCCATTCCTCCAACGTCTTCTTCAGTGCTTGATGCGAACAGTGCAACTTTCGTTCCGAGGGACCTGTTCCGCGGTCATTGCCAGTAAAATTTTTTTGTTCTGGATAGTCGCTTTACTTATGTAAAACTATTGGTTCAGAATCCGGGATCAGCTCTTCTGAATGTTCAAATGTGGACACCCTTGTTTATGCGACCAAAATTGACGGCAAACAGATTGAAGCTCCACCTCAAGTCGTGTTTGAAAGATCTCCTTTATGTTCAATAATCTCAGCGAGTCCAATATTCGAGCAAGGCATCTTTTCCTTGCCTTGCGTCACTTTGTAATATTATGACATTTCAGGCAATGAGTTCAAGGAGATCATCTCACAACATGGCGAAGATTTATTGCGATGGCTGGCTCAATACTTGGTTATGAAGCGTGTTACGGTGGAGCAAAACTATCAGCCTCTCTACAATAGCCTGCTGCTTTCTGTCAAAGAACATTGTTTGGATGCACATCAAGGATGAGACGCTCAGAAATGCCCTTATCATTCTGCGCAGTAACAAAGAATCGACCAACTCATTCGGTGATCGCCAAATTCTGAAGAATTGGGGCTTTGGCTTGGCACAATTACTAATCGCAAGAGACGTTCCAATTTTGGCGAGAGAGTTGGATTGAAGTTGCTCTTGCTGGATGCTTCTACAAGGCCAACAGGATCTCTTATATGTAGTGCCGTTCGTGTTCAAACCATTCTGGCTAGCGGCAAAAGCACGGTGAGTCATTCATGTGATTTTTACACCAAGACTATATCTTGACACTTAGGTGTTCAAGCCAAAGTGCTCTTGGATATTTGGCATCATCAAAGTTTTGGTGAACTACATAACGAGCACCGGATCTCAAGCTGAATCTGAAGTTTGAAATTGAAGTTCTCTGCAACAGCCTTGGCATAGATTTAAGGAGTGTCGAAGTGGGATCTTTTTGAAGGATTCGCAGCATCTGATAGCTGTATTGTTGTAGGTTCGGCTCATCTATGTTTTTAATTAGCCTAAGCTCATTCTGGGTATCAGCCAGATTCTCTTTCATGCAAGAGCCTTCTCTGTTGCCTGCAGGAGCTGATCACGTGTCTTTGTTCAATGGGTTGTCTTGAGTCTTCTTTGCATCCGAAAGAGCATGTCCATAGCTTTCAAAGTTTGCCGCCATCTGCCCGCCTACAGATTACAGCGATATCATTTTGATCGTGATGGTAGCTAACTTTCATGCTGTTACCATACAAAAATTTATTGCAGGACTTATGCGTCTCCTAAAGGATAGTCCGGATGTGCAGCTTTTCCACGTATATCCGCATTAAAGGATATTTCAAAGTCGTCAATCCTTCATGCTGTTCATGAAATAATTGGTTGTTTTCGACCTCATCGTTTCTTCATATTGATATAATATCTTTAGGTGGTATAAGTGAGCGATCAATCAGCATTGCATGACAGTCACCGAACATATTTGCCACAAGATTTCTCCATGAGTATGGATGAGGAGCTGTTACTTCAGGCCTGTCATCAAAATGGTTCGTTCGATGACTGCAGCTATGGCCTTTTTGACAATGTCGTGAGCCAGTAGCGGATGCGATACTGAGTTGTATGAAGCAGGCACTGCATAGCAAGTTGGGCAATGTGTCTGGCAATTCCGAACTTTCTGCATTGGTAGATGAAGCAGCTACTAGAATGGCTGAAAACAATCTGGACACTGCCTGTCGAATGATCACCAAGGTGCATGTGTCAGGGCTTTGCTGTAGTCAGATCTCTTCTCGATAAGGAATTCGCCCTACGTCGCACAGCTCGTCAGAGGGCCGTGTCGATTTGGTGTGTCCGATGTAGCAGCTGTAATTCGTAAGATTCCTCACCAACTTCGCGTGGAAACCGTCTGCGAACGAAGACTTAAGAGTGTACAATGACTTTTCTAGGTATGCTTTTTCGATGATTGCTTTTCTATCTCGAATAGTTGTTTTGTAGATGCCATATGCGGTTTCGAACCTTATGTTCCGAAGATGCCTAAAGATTTTGTCCAGCAAGCGCTTTCCTATCCTGTTGACGGCTTTGAAAATGCAGTGAGAAGAGCTTACTCTAAATCTACAGCCAATTGATATTTCAAGAGATGAAGCAAGCAGCCCGAGTTCAAAAGTAAAGTGGAAGCTATTCTGCGCGATTGGATTACTATTTGCTACATGCCGTGGGCTCAGCGCGATCCTCTCCAGGCTCTCAGTTCGATCTTCAAAGTGGTTGGGTCACTATTTTGTAATTAGTTGATTGGTTTGATTTAATTAATTTCAGATCAGAAGCAGGGGATTTTCAGTTTGGAGGCCATGTCTAGTTTCTTCAAGACTTGCGCTGAGATTTGTTTCGAGGTTTCTCATCGTTTGCTGATGAACGACAGCTCAAATTCGTCAAGTGTTGTGCAGCGAAGATGCCATTACACTCTAGATGCCTTGTCAAACTCACAGTGTGGGTTTTTTGGCAGGACTCTTTCTGCTAAGAACATGCTCTTTAGATTGATGGTCAAGCACAGCAATATCGGCGACTACTCAACTAAGCTCGGTCTTTTGAAGGAAGTGCTGAGTAAGGTGACAACAGCTCTTCATTGGGAACACGAAACAAAAGAAAAGAGGTTTTAACGCTATGCCTTTTCATCGGATTCTCATCAACATCTTCAATGAGCTGACATCTATGGATCTCTCTTTAGTACAGCTGAAAAGTGTACATTCTTGATGCTTTTGGGTATGTTTTTCTTTCCGGTTTCGCTAATTCCATATCGCCTTTTCAGACAAGTGCTATTTGCTCTGCAGCCCAGACGTGTCCGGATTCGCTTTTCATTGGTTGGAAATCGTGGGGCATCGGAACTTTATCGGTCAGCTTCTCGCTAACAATTGTGGTTCTTTCGAAGGCTTCAGCAATGTTCAGTCGGTGGTCCTTGCTCATCTCAAGTTCATGGCACCTTTCCTACGTGATGTGCAGATGTCAGAATCGGTCGAAGTGCTTTATAAGGGAACCTTCCGCCTGCTGTTGGGGTTCTTCACGAATTTTCCAGAAGTCTTTGTGCGAATACTACAGTGCCTTCTGTGATGTTATTCCGCCGAACTGCGTCCAGCTTCGAAATCTGATATTAAGTGCTTACCCTAAAAGGAATGCGTCTGCCGGATCCTTTTGCAGCGTCGATTGATTTGGTATGGGTTTGCATTAAACATGATTTCATATACAACAGTTTTTGAAGATTTCTCACCTGCCGGAGTTAAACGTCAGTCCGAAAGCTGCACAGTGAAATATTTGCATCATCCCCACAGATCTACGTTCTAAATTGACAGCTTCTTGGAGATTCGCCTTCAGATGCCGTTCATTTTCGATTTGAGTGTTTTTGCAAGTTCCGGAGTCATCGCCTGTTGATTACAACCTTCCGTGCTCAATGCGCTGGTCATCTACGTCGGTGTGCGTGCGATTGAGCTGCAATTAGGGCGCAAACGAGTTCTAAACTGCTGCGATGGCTATCTTCCAAAGTTTGGTTGAGTCTATGTGCACTAAAGGTAAGCTGTTTTATTGAATTCTCCAGACTGGATCACTATTTTCAGGCCTTTATTTGCTCTTCAATGCCTTTGCAAATCAGCTTCGCTATCCAAATTCGCATACCCACTTCTTCAACTTCTGCCATATTGCATTTTTTCTAAGAGCGAGTTCGAAGATATTCAGGAGCAGATTACGAGGGTTTTGATTATCATCGAATCCGACTTTTTAAAAACTTTTTCATCTTTAGAGTTTCTTTGAACGAGTAGTGGCTTTGAGACCCGCATCCTTGGGGCTTACTGGTAGCTTTCGTTGAACTTATCCGCAATGAGAAGTATGAGTTTTGGAAGCATGAGTTCGTCAGGTGCGCTCCGGAAATTCAGCGGTAATGTCTTTGATTTCAGTCACATACTTATCATCAAGTCTTCAGATTGTTCGTCCAGTAATGGCTAGCTCCTGCAATGTCGGCTTCACTACTGTCATGGGGCTCAATGAGGAAGTGCCTGTCTCAAGAAGTTATCAGCAATTAGTGCTATAAGAAAACTGCTTGTTAGCTATTGATTTGTACCTTTTATCGTGTATTGCTGAAGTGTATAACTGTTGACTGTTCTGGTTTATTGTCCTGAATTTAATAAACAATTGTTCTCTAA
>SADC01000132.1:0-263242 GCA_004194705.1 Ditylenchus dipsaci | reverse complement strand
AGATCCTCTCAAAGTGGTGGTGTAATTTGATCGATTCCGTGAGTAGACTTACTTGAAGCCAGGTTGTTCAAAAGTTTCGTTTAGAACTCAAAGCAAATTGCAACACTAGCTCTGGAAGTGCTGTCTATTCCAGCTACAAGTGCTCCAATAGAAAAGGTGTTTTATCAAGCAGGATTAGCCACAGCCCGTCACCGAAACAGAACTTCATTCGAACTACTTAATTCACAGCTTGTATTTTACTGTAATATGTATGTAGAAAGTTGTAATTTGTGATCGGATTTATGGTTGAGAGGTGAAAAAATAAAATACTTTTTGTTGTGGCGTAGATTTGGGCAGGAGTAGTGTGGGCCAATCACTTTGGGACAATTCAATTTGGGCCAAAATCAATTTGTGTTAAATCACTTTGGGACAATTCAATTTGGGCCAATTCAATTTGGGCCAAAATCAAGTTGGCCAAAATCAATTTGGGACAATTCAATTTGGGCCAAAATCAAATTGGGCCAAATCACTTTGCGCCACTATTTATAATGATTTTGATCGCTATTATTGTGGCAATTCCTGGTCTTGATCGTTGCTCATCTTGAGAAGTACTAGGGTCATTCAAGCATAGTATTAGATCTCTTTGTGTAATATTGTAGTTATTTGTCATTGGAAATTGAATAAAGAAACTCAGGTTGTGCAATGGTACTCGGGTAGTAATATTTTTGTCTTGAGTAAAGATCTTTTGAAATTCAAAATGTTTTTCTATGATCCAACCTCAAATTCTACTGGATAATCCATGTACTAACTGAACCAAGTGGTCGTCCACTTACATCAAAAAAATTTTTACTTTTTTGGGTTCCATAATCTGTTTCTCTGGACTAATTTTGGCATGATGAAGATGGTTGATAATAGTAAATGAAATATTGCATGCATGGCTCGGAAACGTCCTTTATTTAAAGATTTGTCCTTTATTTTGAGACCCGAAAACTTTAAAATTTTTGAAATTTTACGTCAAAATTGTTATTTCAGTGCTCAAAACCAAATAAGCACTTGATAAAATGGCACTTTTTGACAAAATGCCCTTTATTACATTAAAATCTCCTTTATTTCAAATTTTTGGTCGACACTCATTGTGAACGTGCCTTTAGCGTTTGACAGTAAATAATTAGAAATAGTGGTTACAAAGTGATTTGGCCCAATCTGATTTGGCCCAAATTGAATTGGCCCAATTTGATTTTGGCCCAAATTGAATTGTCCCAAAGTGATTTGACCCAAATTGATTTTGCCCCAAATTGAATTGTCCCAAAGTGATTTGACCCAAATTGATTTTGGCCCAAATTGAATTGTCCCAAAGTGATTTGGCCCACACTACTCCTGCCCGTAGATTTGATCAAAAATCAGAAAATCATTTTTGGATAAGAAGCAAGGCGAAACGCTTATCTCAGCTGAACTCAGTCAGAGCTAAACTCATGGTCAAAGCTAAACTCATAGTCGTGACTAAACTCATACTCATAGCTTAACTCATAGTCATACTCATAGTCATAATTTAGTATGACTATGAGTATGAGGCTCATACTCATACTTAACTATGACTATGAGTATGACTATGACTATGAGTATGAGTCTAACTATGAGCCTCATAGTCTATGAGTATGAGGATGAGTATGAGTTTTACAAACACTGATCCTAACTGAAACTTTTTAAGACTAAGGCTACGATCTACAAATTTTCGGAAAATTGAAATTTTTTCAAAGTAAGACATAAAACCACCCTATCCACCTAAAATCATGTGCTGAACACAGTTTGTTAATACCAAAATAGTGATTTCACTAGCCACAACACCTATAATGGGGTAGATACTTATTCTGAGGGAGCATCTGCCTACAAATCCCGAAAATATCAGTTTTTTATATGGGATTGCAAACCATGATTTCTCACCCAAAATTTTACGCTAAACATGGTTTGACAATACCAAAACTGTAATTTTGTGACTCAAACTATGAAACCTAGGATAGGTACCCATGGTTCGGGTGGATATCAAGCTGGATGGCCTAAAAATGAAATTTTAGTCAACTTTTTCACGTTTTTCATGCTCCAAAACCTGTTTTCTGGACTAATTCGGACATGCTGAAGATGGTTTTACAGTAGTAAAATGCCATTTTGTAGCGTATTTTTTTAGTTTTGGGCAATAATTAATTTCGCTAAAATCAATTATTGCGTGAAACTCAAAAAATACTCGAGAAAACGGCATTTTACCTCTATGAAACCATCTTCAACGTGCCCGAATTAGTCCAGAAAACAGGTTTTGGAACCCAAAACGTGAAAAAAGAATTTTTGATCCAAGTGGACGACCACTTGGTTTTAATGGTCCAGACTCTAGAAAAGGTGCCAGGTGGTTACCCTGCTCACCCTGAGTCTTACTGATCTTTTACAGAATAGTTTACAATTAATTGAATTGTTATTCAAGAAACAATAATATCTGTTACCGCCAGGAATTGAGCCTGCAACCTCAAAAAATCGATCCAGCAGCCTCTAGATCACCCCTGAGAATCCATGCATTAAACCAAGTGGTCGACCACTTGAATCAAAAAAAATTTTTTACGTTTTCGGGTTACAAAACAATTTTTCTGCACTAATCGAGCACGCTGAAGATAGTTTCACAGTGGTTAAATCATGTTTTATCGAGAAATTTTTAAGTTATTGCTAATTCTTGATTTATCAAAATCAATCGTTAGCAATAACTCAAAAATTTCTCGATAAAACATATTTTACCACTGTGAACCATCTTCAGCATGCTCGAATTAGTGCAGAAAAATTGTTTTGTAACCCGAAAACGTAAAATTTTTTTTTTGATCGAAGTGGTCGACCACTTGGTTGCTACCACCTGGTCTAAATTGGGGAGGGGTTGCCGTCACCGAGGTTACTGGTTCGAGCCTGACTAAGTGTTAACTTTATTTTTTTACTTCCATTTTTAGGCCATTTAGGTGGACACCCACCTGACCAGAAGGCACATACCCAGGAATTGGGGTTAGGGTGGCGGTTGTCCAAGTGGACCACCCGAAAATTCAGGACTCGATTAGACTTATTAACAATTTTTTTTCATACTTATTTTAGCCGATTACGTATTTGTAGCCTGATTACTCAGGTCGCGGCACAGAAAAATTGACTTAAATCGACTTTTCATGTAAAAATTATTTCATGGAAAATTTTCCACTTTCTACGGAAAATTTACCTCGATTCATGGTCTTGAGTTTTCTCGGGTGGTTTCAGCAGTTGGGATGGTATGAGGTAATTCACGGATGGCCTAAAAAATCTGGGATGGTTTAGGATGGTTCAGACACAATCTAAAAAATTTAAAAAAAACTAAAAAATCTGTTTGAAAAAAGTTTCATTTTGGGGAAATGTCTATACGCCTAATTGGGACCACAGAGGTTCGATGAAGACCATTGATAGTGTAACTACTGAGGGTGTAACGCCTATGAGTATCACTGAGAAGAATTTCACTAGAACAAACCCTACAAAGCTTTTGTGCCTTTAGCAAAAAATTTTTTTGGCAAATGTGCCTTTAGCGAAAAACGCGTCCTGAAGCACAATTGTCAGCTCTAGTACTGGATGTATCAAGAAATTTATACATTTTGAGGGGCCATAAGTTTTTCTAGGATAAATTCCGAAATTCTATAAACGTCAATCAACTCAGAAAAAAATACATTTTTCGGTATATCTCACGTGGAAAAAAATATCCGACTAAATTCTGAAAATGCAAAAAATGCATTGAAAAATTGAGTGCGGCGGTGCGGATTTGCACCCGCACTCGAACTCCTCACTTTCTCACTCCCGCGATGAGGTAGCAAATCCTCATTGGGTACAGTCGAGTGCCGCACTGCGGTGGTGCCGCTCTTAGTGCGGGAGCGCGGAGGTGCGGATCCAGTGTGTACCCAATGAGCTCTGCACCCTCACCCCCTCATTGGGTTCCTAGCTTATCTCTCACACGAAGCCACAAGTTACAACAGCACAAAAACAACAACAGAAATGATAACTATAACGTACCGTATTCTCTCTGATAGAACCACATGTGGTTCTATTTTTCAACCCCCCCCCCCTGGGAGGGTGTGGTTCTATTAGTGAGTGTGGTTCTAATAGAGAGTGTGATTCTATTTTCAATCTTCTGAAGATATTCAAGCATTGCAGCATACACTCATAAATTCTTTATTTTCGGACTTGGTTCGGTTTAGGGGGACGCTATTTTATACTATACTTTTTATTTATTTTTGTTGCTTATGGCAGTCATGGTTATATCGATAACCTGTATGAATAGTTAATAAGTAATTTTGTTGATCTAGGTGATTATTGTCACCCCAGTCACCATACTCAACTTGATCGACCTCAAAAATAAAAATATACATAGTGAAAATAGGCGTCTCCATAAACCAGAACAGGTCCCAAAACTCATCAACACTCTAAAGATATATCTTTATTATTGAACTATTTTCGCGCTTCCTCAAGACCGATTTCTTGTATCTGCTCAGCCAACTTCTTCTCATCTTGCGCGAGCTTCACCTTGCCTCGACCACTCGGAACCGTCTCAAGTTTCCTGAAGCAGTGAATGGCGTCTTACTCATATCCATCGGGGGCATTGGGAACTCCGCACGATATGAATGACTCAACGATGAGCTCTTTTAAGAGATTCTCCCAGGCTTCGACAATCGATTAGAGTTAGAAAGCCGTTGGCGCAGCTTGAGAGTGTTAAGGGTGTGGTTCTATTAGAGAGTGTGGTTCTATTTCACAACCCCCCTTGGGGGTGTGGTTCTATTAGAGATAATACGGTATTCTTGGTAGCTACAGTTTCTTCGAATCGATTAAACGCATTGTCGAATTTTTCGTAAAAAGATGCAAAATTATATTCTTATTCTGGTGACTAAAAGTTAGGAGGGTGCAGATTGATTTCTGATTTTTATGCCTTTTTTTCGCCAAAAATTGATGTTAGAAAATGCTGATTTTCTGTAAAAAACACATTTTTTGCCGAAATTCACAACAGACTGCAGAGTTTTTGTGCTCATTAGAAAGAGCAACTCATTCTGCGTCAAATAAGCGTTTGAACGAGTGTACATCGTCAGATTTTTACTAACAAGGGAACATTCCAAACTGTATACCCGAATCCGTAAATTCTGTCTTTCCTATCTTGTAGAGATAGTCGATTACTATATGTAGCCGGAAGCATTTTTCCGTTGGCAACAAAAATTTTGAGTTCTAAGTCAAAGAAAGCCGAAAAACCCCGAAAAACGCTAATTTTGCATATTTCAGTGCCCTAATGCTCGGTTTTTTGTATGTCAAGTGCCAAATCTGATCATTATGACCTTATGTTAATTTTTGATTTTACGTCTAACAGTGATTTTTTAGAAATTATTGATAATTTTTTTGAAATTCAAATTTCACGGTACATGCCATGTACAGAATTTACGGATTCGGGTATGCAGTTTAGAATGTTCCCTTGTAAGTATAAATTGTATTAAGTAATGTACTGGTTTTCTAAGTTCCGAACTTCGGGAAACTACAGCTCGACGAAATTTATAGAAAAGTGGACTGAATTTGATGCTATCGTACTCAGCACATCGTAGGCTTCGTTTGAGTCTCAAAACTTGTTAGCTTGCTAGTCGTAATATTTCTTTTCAGTTTTGGACGTCAAACTTTTTTTACAAGGCAAACCTCAAACTCTGACACCGGATTCGTGATCAGTGGAGTACGGCCAATTCCTGACGAAGCCAGTTCCCTACGGTTTTTAGCGGCCAGTTCCCGACGCTTTTTTCTCGTTACAGTCCCTAACACTAGGCAAAGACTTCTTCAGCGCTAGAACACCTCCTTCACAAATCACTGTAACTACCCTTGTTTTAGGCTTATGCCTCAGGCTTTAGGCAAGGTAGGCGAGCGTATGTTAGGACGGACTCAAACATGTTCGCCGAGCCATAAAAATTGAGAAAAAACATCTTTTTTCTGTCAAACTGGCTATTTTAGAAAAACTGGCGAACTAGCTTAGCCTTCTCAGGTATGTATGTGTGCGC
Organism: Ditylenchus dipsaci; assembly: GCA_004194705.1. Lineage (NCBI taxonomy): Eukaryota > Metazoa > Nematoda > Chromadorea > Rhabditida > Anguinidae > Ditylenchus > Ditylenchus dipsaci. The sequence goes on along the minus strand of SADC01000132.1, from coordinate 257,204 downwards.
ATCCTAACCCGATCTCAGCTTGAAGGCTGGAGATCTGCGCACAAAGTTACTTTCGACATGAATACGAGCAGGACTCTTCATCACAAATTCATACAAGATCTTTTGGCCAGCTTCTAGGACCATAAAATTAAAAAAAGGGTCGAGAGCTGGCCGTCGGAATTGGCAGTTTAAAAAAGCGTCGGAACTAGCCGGTGTCCGTACTTGCATGTAAACTGCTCTTAGAGGACCATACTTGTTGATGACAATAAGAATTTGGAAAATTCAAATGCGCACGGGACACTTTTTTTTATTCCATAATTGTTTGGCAATTTTTTCATTTATCAATATTTTTATGCTCAAAAGTATTTGTCAGTCATCGCTGGGAGTCGAACTTTCGTCACTACTGTATTTGCCCTGGAACTCGGCTGTATTGGGTTCCAACTTATCAGTTTGGAATTGTGCGAGTTTGAATTTTCCGTTTTCGAACCTTCCGAGTTTCGTACATTCCGTTCAAGAACATTCCTGCATTCGGTAGCGGCTTTCGTGAATTTTTTTTTTCGAGTTATTTTGTTTCGAAAACATACGTTTTCAAAAAAGTTTTCAATTTTTTATGAATATATGCATTCATGAGCTATCTTGTTCGAAATGTCCTGAGTTCATTCACAAATCATGAGGTACTCATCTGGTCACAAAGCTTCGCACATATTTTGCTGACATGGTTTTTCAGAGCATAACCTGAGCAACTAACCCACTCTAACGCTTCCGCTCTCCGAAAACTTGGTTAAGTACCACCTAGTCAGGTGGATATCCACCTGGATGGCCTGAAAAATTAAAATTGTAAAATTTTAAAAACAAATCATTCTATCACATGCAAATTCATGTGGGGGATCGGGTTTGATAAGACCAAAAGTGCGTTTTTACCCACCCAAACCACGAAACCTGGGTTAGGTACCACCTAACCATGTGGATATCCACCTGGATACCTGAAAAATTAAAAAAAAAATAAAATCAAAACAAACCATGCTATCAAATGTAAAATCGTGTAGGTTATTGGGTTTGATAAGACCAAAATCCCAATTTCACCTACCCAGACCCCAAAACCCGAAATGGGTACGTTCTGGTCAGGGGATATCCATTTACGGGTGTTAAGCGAATTGATCCACACCGAATTGGTACATACCGAATTGGACCCCTTTTTTACGTTTTTCATGCTCCGAAACCTGTTTTATGGACTAATTCGGGCATGCTGAAGATGGTTTGACAGAGGTAAAATGCCGTTTTCTCGAATATTTTTTGAGTTTTGGCAAATAATTGATTTTAGGAAAATCAATTATCCTCTAAAACTAAAAAACCCCGAGAAAACGCCATTTTACCACCGTCAAACCATCTTCAGCATGCTCGAATCAGTCCAGAAATCAGGTTTGGAACCCGAAAAACGTAAAAAAAAATCGTAGCAAAAATAAACTTATTCCTGACCAAATGACCAGATATAATGCCAGAGTTTTTCTGGTATATTTTATTTTCTCGTGACACATTTCAGCTTTTTCGTGGTACATTTCAGCTTTTTCGTGGCATGTCGTTTTTCGTAAAAGAAATAATCTTTTTCGTGGCATATTTCAGCCTTTTCGCAAACCAAATCAGTATGAGCCATAACGTATAATGCCAAGTTTATACGCGCTAATTCAAATTTACTAACTATATTTTGTATTTCTTTGTTGTGAAACACTTCATAGAGTCAGCTATGATAATTGATAATGCGGCTGTAAACTCTCTCGCAGTGAATTCCCCTTCTGGTAAATTCCCTCTCCGGTAATTTCATCCTCCGGTAAATTCCCACGGGGTAAATTTGCCCGCAAAATTTTTCAAATTAACATTTTTGTCTTACGAAGAACTGCTACATTTTCAATATTTTTATAATCAAACCGTAGTTCTGCTGGATAATCCATGCACCAACTAAACCAAGTAATCGTACATTTGGTGCAAATTTTTTCTTATGTTTTCAGGTTTGAAAACCTGTTTTCTGAACTAATTTACCAACCTGGGTACGACTACCTGGATACAACAAAACCAAGTGGTCGACCACTTGGATCGAATTTTTTTAAACATTTTTCATGATCCAAAACCTGTTTTCTGGACTAATTTAAGGGTTCTTACGGGTTATCCGCACCACCTTAATTTTTCATGAAAAAACAGCTTGGTCCCCTCTGTTGTTTTTCATGAAAAAATTAAGGTGGTGCGGATAACCCGTAATAACCCAAAAATGTTAGATTACACGTCGGATTCATGTTCAGCGTAGTCGATTTGCTTCTAAACCATTATTCCAGTTGGAACTCACTGTGAATCTGAAATTCCACTCAAGACAAAAAATTCAAATTAAAATTTTAGATTTTTCGATTTTTTCGCCATTCCTTTTCAAGCTCTGTATAATACTTCTTATAAAATTTCACTTCGATGGTATATTCGTAAAGGCTTCACCCTCAGTAGTTACACTACTCAGTTGTCGCGAATTACCATCATCACTCAGGTGGCTCGATCGTGGTGGTTGAGCAGTTGTATACCCAAGTGGAGGTACCCAATTAGTTGAACCTAGGTGGTGATACTCAGTAGAGGATAGCCATACCTGCACGGGCGCCGGCGCCGGCGCTGGCTAAAAAATCTTAACAGTAGGGCGCCGGCGCCCGGCGCCACTTCAGCTGCGGCGCCGGCGCCTGAATGTTAAGATTGCAGCTGTCTTGACAATGTTTTAGTAAATTCAAAATTTTCTCAGATTTTTTTGCAGACAAGTCATTTTTAATCTTATAGTAAATTTTTATTTTTATGTTTATCACATGTAAATCACAAAATTTCATCACCGGTTTTTGCAAAATTTCTATTTAAAAACATAAAATGTTAGATTAGTCTTTGTTACATTCTATTATTTTATTTACAAAAATGGCTTGATGCCGGCGCCTGGCGCCGTATTTCCTCTTTTAGGCGTCGGCGCCGCCGCTGGCGCCGACGCCCGCGCCGAATTAATTGTGGCGCCGGCGCCGATTTTTAGTAGACCTGGCGCCTGGGTCGGCGCCCGGCGCCGATTTTCTCAGCGTGCAGGTATGGGGGTAGCTATACGGGGAGTACCCAGGAGGAAAGTAGCCAAGTGGGGTACTCACGTAGTGGTACCCAGGTGGGGTAGTACAGAGGAGGGAGTAACGCAGGAGAGAGGTACTTAAGTGAGAGTATCCAGGTGGGGGAGCCAAGGTTTCGGTATCTAGCAGTCCCTCAGACAAGTAATTCAAGTGTGAAACCTAAATGCAGCCTACTAAATAACTCTTTGAGTTATATAACATATTTTAGATTTAGGTAGCTTTAATCAGTTAAAAAATTTAAGTTTGTGAAGACCCAAACAAACCAAGAGAACGCGTGGATCACACCGAAAGAAAAACTAAAATAAAACCCAACAATATCCTATGATAAAACGACCAACGGAAAAATGAACGACGGAAAAATGAACCGACGGAAAAATGACCACGAAAAAGTGATCACGGAAAAATGAATGACGGAAAAAAGTAGTTACACTACTCAGTTGTCGCGAATTACCATAAAAAGTCTTGAGCTCTTGAGAGAAAAAGAGTTTTTGACTATTATTCAAGAAAAATAATGTCTGCTACCACCAGGATTCGAACCTGTAACCTTAAAACGACAAAGAAATACAAAATATAGTCAGTAAATTTGAATTGGTGCGTATAAACTTGGCATTATACGTTATGTTAATTGCGTTCGGATCCGAACGCAGTTAACATAACGTCAATACGGGCAGGAGCAGCCTGTGTCAAATCACATTACACCACCGCAGATTGTGCCAAATTCAAATTGTGCCACCGCAAATTGTGCCAAATTACACTGTGCCCAATTTGAATTGTGCCAAACTCAAATTGTGTCACCGTAAATTGTGCCAAAATCAAAACTGTACCAGAATAAAAATAAACAGAATAAAAATTTGATGATTTTTACAGTGAAATGTATCAAAATCGCGGCACAATTTGCGGTGGCACAATTTGAATTGGCACAATTTGCAGTGGCACAATGTGATTTGACGGCAGCCGACGATTGCGCGAAATCAAATTGCGCAAATTCACATTGCGCAATGTTCATATTGCGCAAATGCAAATTGCGCAAATGCGAGTTGCGCAAATGCAAATTTCGCCAAAATCATATTGCGCCAGTGTAAATTGCGCAGATATCAAATTGCGCAAATGTAAACAGCGCTACGATTTTATCAAAATTAGAGGGATCTACTATTCCAAGACTTTTCCATTTGATCATTCAATCATCTGCATCCTTTCACTATTCTAAAAATCTAATCTATCAATCCAACCTACAATCATCCACGGGCATACAACCTTTACAACCATCAATATACAACATTCGATCCTCAAGTAGAGTCGCTCCATTATTTCTACCGTGAATTTCTACCGTTTTCAGAAAACTTTTACCATCTTTGTTATGGACACTCCATTTATTTGTAGGACCTTTTTAATAAATCGTCCTTAGAGTTTTTTCGAGTACTCTACCTCTGTCATCTTCGTGCGTTTACGATCTAATATCCAGTCATCCTCTGTATATATCAAACTGCGCGGATGCAAATACGCCATGATTTTACTAAAATTAGAAGGTTCTAAATTTTTACCAAATTTCTTCAAAAATTCAAAAAAACAGATTGGAAAGAGTAGCTCAAACAAAAGAGTCAACAGTCGCGGTATTTGCATTTGCGCAGTTTGACTTTGGCGCAGTTTACGTTTGCGCAATCTGATTTTGGCGCAATTCGCATTTGCGCAATTTGAACATTGCGCAATTTGATTTTGCGCAATCGTCGGCAGCCCGATTTGACACAGGTTGCTCCTGCTCGTCAATACACGCTTTTTCCGGCACGCCAAAGATTGCGCCATTTCAAACTGGGCCAATTTAAATTGGGCCCGTTCAAATTGGGCCAAATTCAAATTAGGTCACATTTTGACTGCGAAAAAAAACTTTTCGCTCCTGCACACTAAATTTCAGACACGCAATAAAGCCATTAAGCTATTTTAGCCTGGATACAAGCTCCAGATTTAGTAAAATTATGCCGTGATGATTTTGTTGGATATCCAAGAGCCTGAAAATCATTTTGACACCAATCTTATGAATTAGAGGAGATAAAAAGGTGTGCAGGCACTGGGAATCGAACTTGAGAGTTCAAAATATTCGCATCTCGATGTGTACCCCCATCCTCTTCAATGTATGTTGTAGAGAAAAAACGAGGCTATTTTTTGCACAAGTGTTTCCTTATGTCTTTCTGCAAATTGTCAATTTTGATTTTCTGACACCATACTCATGTTCAGCGTGGTTTATTTAAATGTGAAAGTGCTCTAATGAGAAACACTTATACTTTAAAAAAAAAATTGGACGAAACGGAAAAATGCCCCCTTTTGGCGAAAGAGTAACCCTTTTTGTGAAAAAAGTGGCACTATTTCTGGGTGAAAGAGTGGAAAGTGTTTTGCGAAATAGTGCCACGTTTTTGTAGGTATTTCTCATGTTCCTGTTAAATTTTATAGCTTAGATGTCGCGTAACTGGTTATTAATGTCGAGCTGTGTTTTTTAGAAATACAATTTGTGTGGATATAAAGCAGGACGACTTCTTACAAAAGAGGCACATTCTCACGAAAAGGGGGCTTATTTTTACTAAAAGGGGGCATTTTTTCACAAAAGAGGCACTTTTTCAAAAAAAAGGCATATTTTCGCCAAAAGGGGGCATCTTTACGTATCGTCCAAAAAATTCTGAATATTTAATAGTTGAATAATTTTTGTCTCGAGAGGAATTTAAAATTTGACAAAAATTTATGGAATTATAGAGTGGTCTTGTACTGTAAACCGAAAGAAACACAATATTTTCAATTTTTATTTTATAATTTTTTTATCATAAATACAATAAAATTCAAAGAAACGAAGGTGACTTTAGTTTGGTATAATTGGTATAATGAAATAAGAGAATCACATGGACATTTGCTACAAATATTGCTATTGCTAGGAAGATAGGAATTAGGTTCGCTTAAAATAAGAGTAGAGGAAGTGTGTGTGTGTGTCTATGAACTGCAATTAGAAAAATATTAAAATAATTAAAAAAAGAGATTTGGTATTCCACAACATTAACAAAATAAACTATGATATTTTCAAAGAGATATACAAATTGCAGAGAATGTATGGCAAGCAAAAACAAAATGTAGTAAAACACAGCTATTAATAACAAGAATTGAGACGTGATTGAGGAGGACAAATGAGCAAATTATTAATATTAATCGTATCAAACTTATTCTTTTCTGGTCAAGCCTAAATTAAAATCTTATTATTTAGGGAGTCAAATGATTTGTTTTGTAAAATCGGCACTCCCACAATGTATCACAAAACGTTCTAACACAAACTGCGGGGGTCTATTCGACAAACGGTGAATTAAAAACCCGGATAATTCATCAGAGGAAATTCAACAACTGCAAATTCAAAAAGCGGATAATTTAACAGTGGATAATTCAACAGAAAAATTTCGGTCTAATCGAGAAATTACACCGAATGCTGACGTTTTCGCAAAAAAATGGTAAAATGTCTGACTGTCGAATATTACTCTGTTGAATTATCCGCTTTTTCAATATGCAGTTGTTGAATTTTCTGGAATTCTGCTTTTCGACTTTTAAAACTTTTCGATAGAATCCTCGCTCATCCCTCGCTTTGGCCTAAGGTAGCTTCTCTCTTTTGTTCCTTTTTTTCAGCCCTCGGTTTAAATTCTAAATATTAAATTCTAAAATAATACTTGAATAATTTTGTCTCGAGAGGAATTTAGAATTTGACAAAAATTTATGGAAGGATAATATTTTTTTTGCCCATAGAATACTCGTTTTTGCCCATAGAATATTTTTTGCCCATAGATTGGGTATGCCCATAGAATACGACATATCTTTCACCTTTATCATCAATATCTTCAATACCATATTTGCTCTATTAACTCCCTATGCTCTAATAACCCTCCACCCTTCATTTTGGACAAGGATTTCAGAGTAAAGACCATTTCGATTCACAATTGCAAGATTTTTTGGGGTTGAAAAAACTTTGCATGTGTGTTTAATAGAGGAAATACATATATGTTCCCTTCAAATGCTAAACGAGAGCAGGCTTATCCTTTCTTCGGCCAGACACTTCTTGTAGAGACATAGCTAAATATAGCAACCATATAAGGACATATATGGGCACTTAAAATTTTATGTGCAAAAAAAGAGTATTCTATGGGCAAAAACGAGTATTCTATGGGCATACCAAATCTATGGGCAAAAAAATATTCTATGAGCAAAAACGAGCATTCTATGGGCAAAAAGAATTACCACCCTTATGGAATTATAGAGTGGCCTTGTACTGTAAAACGAAAGAAACACAATATTTTCAATTTTTATTTTATAATTTTTTATCTTAAATACAATAAAATTCAAAGAAACGGGAGTGGTCAGCCTTAAATTTTTGGGAAAATTAGGCTATCTTTATTTTAAAAAAATAGGCGCCTAGAGCGATTTCTAAAGAGCAAAACCTGTTTTGACTTATTAACTTCTTCGAAACTGAGATACTCCCCAACCCTCCAAATTGAGCGCAGCCTGAAAATTCGGCTACAAAACCCAACTTTTAATTTTTGCTAACATACTCAGGGCACCGTTTTAAAAAACTAGAACTATTTGCATGCCCATCAAAAATTTTCTCCAAATTTGGAGCGGGTACCTACCCAGGGTGTCGTGTCTTAACAAACCGTTTTCAGCACACAATTTAGGTAGAATATATTGGTTTATTTGTTTATTTGAAATAATAAAGATTTTGTGGACGAATAGGCCGCATACCAACTTTTATTTGTGTAAACTCAAAAAATACCCTACAAAATGACTTTTTACCACTGTCAATTTATTTTTAAATGCTTGAATTAGTTCAGAAAACAGGTTCTCAGACCTGTAAATCATATTAAAAAAGCGCACTGTATGGACGACCACTTGGTTCTTTTGGTGAATGGATTATATTAACCTGGTGGAATTACCAAACACAAAATAACTGCCAAAACAGTAGGTCGCTCCAGACCAAGGCTACAGCGGAGGTGGTTATTTGCTTCTAGGGTCGAGAAAGCAAATAAAAGATACGACAATTTCATACTAGAATTGTTCGTTGCAAATAATTTTGCGCAGAAACAATTTGTCTGAGAAATAATGATTTTTTGATAGAATGAGTTTGTGTTCGAATGTCTTACAGTTAGAATGTTTTGTGATATATTGTGGGAGTGCCATAAAATCATTGATATTGAGTTATACCAAAAGTTCGCGGAATTTCGGCTTGGTCCCCCATCTTGTATTTTGTCGCACTTTTAAAATTTGTTGGTGACTTAGTTTTAGATTTTTTTCTTTTAAGCCATCTGGACTTTTTCAAGGGAATATCGTGTTCACACGAAAGAAAAAAAACAAATTCAACAACCAGTTTAATAAATGAAGAAAAAACACAAGGCGAAATTCAACAACCTAATATTAAGTTTGTTGGAACATACACATTTTGACGGGTGTTTTTAATTAGACCCGTTCAATATTAACGCAAATTTTAATAAAACGCAGCCCACCTTATTAGCACAATACTGTTCGCACTCCCTCTTGGACTCAAACCTATTGGCGTTACCGCTGCAGCCTCTGTAAAAGAATACTTTGCAGAGCCTGTCTTTGCCACTGTAGAAGAATTGGAGGTTGGACAGGGGGGACGGCTCGTCTTCTCGGCACGGACGACCTGCAACAACACACCACTTAGATAACCCAACCAAATAAACCAGTACAAACCTTCGTTCGGTCTCAGGAAGCAGACGGACTTGTCCTTACTTGGCTTAGCCTTCCACTGTCTCATCTGGGTGTCAAAAGGGTCTTCTTCATTGCGGGCTCCCTCCTCAAAATCTCGACCATCATGTCTCTCCACATCTAGTTTGGCGTCTTGGAGAGCTGAAATTATTAGGATTGCGACCGGAATATCTGAGAAAAGGTGAATTTACAGTTCTCCACTTTTCGGTTGGTGTTTGGACGTTTTAATAGCAGCGCGTCGTAGACTACTGCTGGGTGCTTCTCCTGGCCACCATCTAAAAATATGTGCTTCAATGGCTTACATACTACAGTCGAGTCTCGATAATCCGGCACCCCCTAAAGTTCGTTCCCGCCTTGGGTCCGACACTTTTTTACCTCGATTTTCAAAGTCTTGTGCCAAATATGATTCGCCGGTCTCATCCGAAGACCCGCGGGTCTTTACGGCAAAAATTTCGTTACTCAAAAAAACGACCGGCAAAATCGGAATCCTTGCGATATTTCGGATCAGACCGGCGAATCATATTTGGCACAAGACTTTGAAAATCGAGGTAAAAAAGTGTCGGACCCAAGGCGGGAACGAACTTTAGGGGGTGCCGGATTATCGAGACTCGACTGTATTGCTTCTAGCAAGTGAACAGGACAAAGTTCATACTCATATTTTCAAATTTAGAGAAATCTCAGGACTGTGTATCCGATGGTAGTAAATACTAGGGTTGGGTGATGGCCATATGGCCGGCCATGGGGCAGAATATGACTGAGCCACTTCAAAATGGCCAGTCCTTTGACCAACCTTTCACTATTTGATCATGGTAGATTTTCCAAATGTAAAAATTTATGGTAGAAATTAAAATGTGAAAATGAACGGATTTTGACCATATGGCCGGCCATTTGCCCAACCCTAGTAAATACCATAGATCACTAAGGATCAAGGCAGGCTTATCTTTCGTGATATCCATGACAAACCTGGCATAGCAGCTGCTGAGACTTCAGCCACTGGTAGTTGTTGTTGAGCTCCAGTGGATGGAGCTGCAGCAGAAGGCTGTTCAGTGTTAGTCACTGGAGGAGTGGCTATTGACTGCTCATCCGAATAGTCTACCACAGATGCTGGTTCAGCCACCACTTTAAATAAAATTTAGTGAAAAAAGTAGGAAAATGCAAAACCCACTCATAGCTTGTTGCATCTTGGACATTTTGGGTGCTGGAGTGACCAATTTAGGTGGTTTAGGATCTGAAGGCAGACTTCCTCGCTCAATCACCTCTCCTGGATTGGAATTCCTGACTCCAAAGTAGGGTGGGATACCTCCGGAGGGCACTGAAGAGCCCTGCACAACCATAGGACAACACAAACGACCTAGAAAAATTGTGTTTTTTGGATTTTTTTAAAAATTAAGATATGGCTTTTTAGTTGGTTAGTTGAACAAAAAGCCCTTTTCCTTAGATTTCGGTCAGGATACCCGAAATTTCGGAGTCCCAGTGCTTTTCTGGTCCAGATACTAGCGAATTTCGGGTTTTGATTTGATAGCATTAGAATTTTATCCCGAAATTTCCTGCATCTAATATAAATATCCGATCAAAGTACCCGAAAATTTAAACTTCTGGTATTCCGAAGTATCGGTTATCAGCTAAATTTGGTCGATGTACACCAAAAATTCCTAGGAACCTGCCAACCGGTTGGGGTTGGAGAAGGTTAAAATTATTCAAATGTGAAACTCACCATTCCTGTCCATGTCAATAGAGCAATAATAACTTTTGGGGCACAAGTCGTGTCCATCAAACCCAGCTCCACAGCTCACAGGCTTTCCTGCTGCATCCAACAAGGCGTCTGAGCCATCTGGACACATGCTAGAAGGGGTTTGAAGGTTAGACGAGGAAGTTGATCCAGACACATCAGCAGAAACTTCAGCTGGTTGACTTTCAGTGGCTGCATTAGTAGTACTGGCTTCATCGTAAGCCCCTTGTTTGGTTTGTTGAGTGGCGACTCCATGAGCATGGCTATGGTGTTCATCGTGCGCTTTGTCGTCATGTTGATGGTGGTGTTCACTATTGTCGGCAGAACTGATGAACGGCTTGCGACGCACATCTCCTCTTTCTCGCTGTTCTGCAAGGATTTTTCCAAGATCTGAAAAAACGCCTCCTGAGTGTGAATTATATTTTTTTGTAAAGGCGATGGATTTTCAAATTGTAAAAGTAGTTTGACGCTAGTGTCATATAACCCTCCCCAATAATTTTTCAGAGGTGTTTTAAGGGGCATGATCGTGCCCGATGGGGAGAAAAGGCACGAACCAGCAGTTCTTTTCTTTCTCGATAAATTTTTAATTTCGTTCTCGTCTAGATTTTTCAAGTTTTCTGTCTAGTTTTAAAAGCAGTATAAGGTCATCTATATCAGATTTGTCGCAGAACGAGTGAAAGTGGGACGATTCGAAAAAATTCGAAAAAAACTGCTGGTTCGCGCCTTAACGCACGAGCATGCCCCTTTAAAACCAATTTTTTTTAGTAAAAAAAAGTTTTGCAAAATCTCTTGTTAGTAATGTCCACGTCCTGAGCCTACACCTTAGCTTGCGGGCCTGAGCCTAACCCAAGCCTGAGTGAAAAAATATATGGGGTAGGGTATATGACACTAGCCTTTTCGGTAGGGGTATATGACACTAGAGCCGCTAGTCTTTTGGCGTTTAATTTTTTGTCCCAAAATATCTTTGTTGTCCCAGATTAACTTTTTTGTGTCCCAGATTTAGCCGAAAGCACAGAAAAAAATACTTTCAACTTTTTTTACAATAATAGCCTATCTTTTGTATAACATTTCTACTATATTTTGGACAGTTTTGCAAAAAAGTCAATTTTTCACAAAAAAAATTGTGCCTTGGAGGACTAAGACATGCCGAAATTTTAAGAGCCTGAAATATAGCCTTGATCCTTCAAAATCTAAACTTTTTGCCGAAAAAAACGACTTTTTTGCACATAAAAAAAATATTAGGCCGTTGTTGAAATTTTTCGCAAAGTGCTAAGTCCCCAGTGGTTTTGGCTAACTCTGGGACAAAAATTTGAGACAAAAAAGTTTAACCTGACTTTTTGATGACTCAATGAGCCGGAGTTAAAAATGGATTTGGCTGTCCGTATTGCGCCAACCTAATTTCACATAAAATTTACCGATTCCAGATTCCACTTCTGGACAGCAAACATCAGGAGGTCCAGTCCTGCAGTAATACCCATTGGGACATCCAATTGAATCTGTTCTGTTGCCACAGAGCACCGGAGAAGTGTCTCCCAAAGGCATTTGTCCGTTCGGACACCTGCCTGGAGGGGTAGCTGCACTTGTGGATTCAATGGAAGCTGGAGTTGTGCGAGTCACAGTCACTATGATGCCTGAAAAAAGCCAGTCATGTGAGAGTATTCCAGACTTGTACCTAAAATATACCAATTTTGCACCTTTGCTCACACTCCGGAAGGGTGGCAAAGTTGTTGGAGTTGCCATTGCAACCGGAATAGTAGAACAAGCGGCAATGGTCGTTGTTGATGTCGTAGAAGTAGCGTAGGTGAGCCTCATTGCACTGACCTCTATCTACTTCCTCAATGCAGGGATTGACTCGACGACTGGCCAGACCAGCTGAGGAGATGGAATGGATTGGCTTGTCTGAAAGTGAATAGGTTGCGTGGGTTTGAATTAAAAAAAGGTAAAGCCTACCGTCAAACCGAAGAGGACTTGTGACATGATCAATGGAGAAGGAAGAAGAAGGCATAGGACGGTTCATACCTCTGGCTAAAGCTGGAGCAATCACAGGAGCTCGTTTGGAACGACGGATCGATCTAATGTTGAGATTGGTGGGAACGTTTTTGTAGCCATGTTTCACTTCTTCCCCGTCGTAGCCACCGAAAATATGCTGGTCGTAGGGATCATCTGAAAGCAATTGGGTGAGTAAAAAAATTAAGATAAAATTATTGGAACAAAGAGCCTCGAAATTTCGTTTTCACCTGCAGTGTTGTGGATAAATCACTCAAGTAAAAAACGTGAGTTTAAGGGGCATGCCCACGCTAATAAGAGGTGGTGCCCGATAATGCGAAATTTTTTTCTAATCATTGAACTTATATACAAATTTTTCAACTTGGCGGTTGGCGGTACAAATGTCCCAAAAGCTGCCAAAAGTCTTAAAGGGGCATGATCGTGCCCGATGGGGAGAAAAGGCGCGAACCAGCAGTTCTTTTCTTTCTCGATAAATTTTTAATTTCGTTCTCGTCTAGATTTTCAAGTTTTCTGTCTAGTTTTTAAAAGCAGTATAAGGTCATCTATATCAGATTTGACGCAGAACGAGTGAAAAATGGGACGATTTGAAAAAATTCGAAAAAAACTGCTGGTTCGCGCCTTAACGCACGGGCATGCGCCTTTAAAGGGGGGACGACTGGCTGCAGACCTTATTTTTTTTATCCTTTTATTTACAAGTTTAGTGTCAAAATGTAGCCAAGCTTCTGGGCTTTCATTTGAGCTATCATACAAATGAAAAGTTGGTATAAAGTTAGGGCTAAAACATAAAAAAATCCAATTCGGTGAAATCCTCAATAGGACTATACCAGTACTTTTCGGTAGTATCCTGGAAGTGACGTTTTTTCCCAATTTTAATTTACATACTCATTTGCAACCTTACACTCAAAATGTGGCCCTGCGTCTTTCCGTCCTTTTCAGCATACGGTTGTATAAAATCATGTGAATTGAAATCGCAAAAAAACTCAGTTCCTAGTACGCATCATTTTGGCTAGTTTTCTTTAATTTTGGTAGTCATTGCCAAAAATCGCAAAATTGAGGCAGTTGATGACAGCAAAGCAGTGCTGGAAATGGTTGCAATCGTTTGCTCGATGGTTTTTGGACCTCAAAGTCGAAAAACTTACTGAAAAATTAAATTAAAACACCCCAGAGGGACTAGAACTTTCGACAAAAGGCGATGCGTATATAAAATTCCCCCCCCCTTTAACAAAACGCCAAGCTTGTGAAATTTGAATTTCATCATTTTTTGTGCGGTCGAGTGTTCGCTCTCTCGTTTTTTACCAAAGTCTCATCGTTGGGTATTGTCTAGGTATCTGGGTGATTAAGTATGGTCATTGTCTTTTAAAATGCTCGCTAGGTGACTTTTCCCCAAAATTTTGTCGTGTGGTGGTAAAGCGTTAGATTTCGCTATTTCAATGTGTCAGGTTAAAATCCACCTAGCGGTGGCACTTTTATTTTTTGTATTTTTGTTTTTTGAGTTGAAGAAAGCTGAGATAACCGATGAGAAACACCTTGGAAGGCTTTGATATATTTTCCGCTTATTTCCTTGTAGAACGTGACTAAGTTTCTTTCGAATCTGGCTCCCTAGCTCCAAAGACTCACAAGAAGTAGAACACTGACCCATGTGTGAGGAATTATTATATGGGTATCGAGGTGTTTTTAAACATCTGGAGTGACAGTTGTATTACTTATAGTAGGATCTTAGAGCTGAACAACTAGATTTATATTGAACTTGGGCATGCTTCTTTAAAAAATTTCATAATCAGAGTTCCTCCAGGTCACAGTCAGGGTCTATGCTTTGAACAGACAGGGAGACAGACTTTCAACAGACAGGATGATCTATGTTTTAGAATGTGAGGCTACCACTATTTGGCTACCACTATTGAGCAAAGTGTCAAAAACCCGCCTTCATTTGGACAACAGAAGAAATCAAGACCATTGAAGTAGCACACCGATTTGTCTGGACACTGGTTTTTGCCTGTAAATTTCTTAAAAAATGAAATGCTGTCCAAGCAAAATTCGATATGAAAATTTACCAGGCAAACACATGACAGGTCTACCGTCCGCATATTGCATTGCATTCAGACCATTAGGACAGATTGGAATCTTCTGGACCTCTTCCTTTTGTACACCGTTAACGGCATCTGTAGTTCCAACCAATTCATCCCCGTTTGTAGTCGCCGCATCCACCTGAGTTCCAAAGTCAATTTTCTTGTCGTTGCTAGAGTCTGATGAGGATTCCCGAATTGTTCTAAAAACAAAAATAGATAGAAGTTAAAAGCCTTAAAAATTCAAGGTACTACCATTTTTGTCGATGGTTGTGGAAATAAAGCCGTCTTTATCGGACACATGGGTCGTGATCCCTGCTACTAAAATTGTCTTAATAAATTAGAAATCCCGTCAAATATTTTGTGGTAAATTTACGTTTGTTTATGGTATTTCCTGGTTCAAGTCTCTTGTTATTAGCGTAATCGATAGTAGCTGGAGGAGAGCCACCGATCATTGGAGGAAGATTCTTGGGTGGAGGATCTTTGGAGAAGGGTTCAGCTCCGTAACGAGGATTGGTTGGAGGGCTGGTTGCTCAGCACTGAAAGTTTAGAAGGGTACATACGTGAGTTTTATTTGTGGGTAAATTTCCTTGTCAATCATGGACAAGGTTTTCTAACCAGTCTGGATAGAGTCTTTTAACTTCATAATTTTTTTAGATAAAAAAAGTAATGGTGGGCTATTAAAAAGGGGGTCACTTTTTTATAAAAACACAATAAAATCCTGGTGAAAATCAGAAGTGGGTACGCCATGTCCACCATCGCCATTCAGCACAAGTAAGAAAACTACTTACATTGGCTGGGAAGGTGCAGGAGCGCCCACAGCTCCGTCCTCTGACTGAGACACAGCAGTGTTGGAGGCGTCTACTCGATTAGGTATCTTTTTGTCAATCACTTCAACTTTTCCCTCGTGAACTTTGGGTTTGCTGGTCGTAGTCACTACTGGAGGAGGCACAAAGATGGGCGGTGGGGTGAAACCAATGCTTGAGGTCACTGCAAATCGGATTTTAAAAATACAACTTATGATCGAGATGCAAGCAAGATATACATGTGCAAGATCGCTCACAATCACCCAAGTTGCTGAACTGATTGTCATTGCCACCCTGTCCCTGGTAGACCATCTGTTCGCAACGCAAGTTTCTCTGGTTGTAGTACCCTGGAAATAGGAAAAATTTAAGAATTTTTAAGTATTTAGTAGATTTATAGCTTACATTTGACTGCATATCCACCACCAAAACCTTCTTCCCTCGGCCAAGTGCAGCGAACAGGCAATTTGTCGACAAAAGCTGACAGACCTACAAACATTTTTTTCAATTATTGAACACCGAATTTTTAGGGTGGCTACAAAATTAATAGTTTCAAAAAATTTTCTTCTGAATACTGCACATTTATTTTGAACATTTTTAGTGTTCTATATTCTTTTGTGGCAAGGTATCTGCTTTTGTCTTGAACTTCTAAGCGGCTAAAGGAAAACTTTTGAAAAAGATAAGTTTAAAATTTGGTCTAGAACTTTTCAGCCAGAACCCTAGGAACAAGAAACCGAAGCGAAACCGATGCTTTGGATAATTAGAACAGAGAAATCGAAGTGGAATCAAAACTTCCATGTAATTTATTTTAGGTTAATAATTTTTTCTGTAGCGAATATAGTTTTTTGTGGCAAAAATGTTTTATTCTGTGGCAAATTCAATTATTTTTAGATTACTAGTTATTTTAGATGCGACTTTAATTGCGACTTAAACAACTTTTCATGTGAAGAGAGGAGTATTGGCCGAAACAGACGGGTCCATGGGATCTTCTGCCACTTTACTATGATCTTTCAGGAATCGAGATTTTTCGGTTGCTGGACCAAACTTAAAACCGAAATTCTCGTTTCCATTTTTTCACAAAAATCGGTTTTTCGGTCTAAAGAGACTAAAAACGGTATGCGGATTAAGCAGATAGACAGTTTCATATATATTTCTTAAGTTTTTAGAATGAAAAAGGCACACTACCTTAAATAGATGCGCTCCAGGCGAAAATCAAATCTGCCACAAACAAGAATAAATTTGCCACAAAATAAATTAATTTTGCCACAAAAATTAAATTTGATACAGAAATAATGATTAACCTTTATTGTTAATCATTGCCGAATAAAACGAATAGACCGAATAAAAAAGAGTGACAAAAGTATGTGAAGATTTCCGCTTTTTTTTATATACCACCCTTTACACCAAATAAAAACTCACGTTCATGACATTTTATTTCACAGTGAAGTTTTTCCAAGAAATTATTTTTGTTTCCTTGGCAGGATCCATAACTAAACTGCTCGCATTTGGCTGTTTGAGAATTGAAGTACCTGAAAGAAATATATTAAATTGGATTTAGATGGCGAAAATGAAGTGAATCCTAACCATCTAGGAATGTATTCAGTGCAAGGACCAGCATCGGGAGGTTGCATGCAAGTATCATCCACTTCGTTGGTTGCGGGCAATGGTGGCTGTTGAGTTCTGACCGAAGATGGTCGAGGCGCTTCTGTGCTAGGCGCCAATGTTTGGGTAGTGGTAGATGCATCAGTTTGGGCAGAAGTCTGGGGAGCTAAAAATACCACCGTAAAGGCTGTAATTATGGACCGTTGGCTATAACTTTCAACCCCGTAAAAACCTCCACGAAGTAGACAAAAACGTTAATTTCGACAAATTGCTGGAAAGTCGGGCTATAATTAACTCAATGGTAAATCTACGGAAATCTTTAAAAGTGCTAGGGCATTTGATTCTCACTTGGGAAAATGTTTTTCCTTGACTGTTACTCACGTAACGCGCTTTGAAACAAAAAAGCGAATATATATTCTCTCTGTTGTTTTCGGAGGCGGGTTACACAATAAACCTTTGAAAAAACTTCTTTTCATTTCTAGCTCTTGTAGGGTAATGCGTGTCTTTGTCCCGTCAAGCGAAAAACCCTAAATTAACAGTTTTTGACCCGATAATAAGAATAATCAAAAGCTAATACAGTCGACGCTCGATATATCGAACCCCCAAAAGTTTGTTCCCACCTAGGGTCCGACACTTTTTTTAGCTCCATTTTTAAAGTCGTTTCCAAATGTGATTCGCCAATCTAGTCCGAATTATGGTAACACTTTACTTGAACCCCCCCCCCCCCCACGGCTGACCCACTTTTGATGACAATTTTGAAAAACCGATTGCATATTCGTGTTTCTCGACCCGATTTAGGCGCGAATTTACCAATCGTTTCCGGTAAAGTGAAAAAAATTTTTTTTTCGATCCACAGGCGGGTATCATGGATTTTAGTCAAAATTTGAAAATTTGAATTCGCGCCTTTTGAATTTTGAAGGGATTAAGGGCTGTATAGGGAGGGGAGGGAATAAAAGGGGCTACTTTATGGCAGAACGTTAGAAAAAAACATATATTGGTATATTCTGGCTGTCTTACCATGTTTTTTAACTGAGCCGTGGCAAAAAGAGCCTCTATATGCATTTTATGATGAAGAGTACTTCTCGGAATCATGTCTAAGGTAAGTGAGTGCGCGCATCTCTAACTCTCAAGCCCCCTGCGCTCCCTTCGGGGCGCAGGGGGCTTGGGGCTTGGAGTTGAGATGCGCACACCCACATACCTTAGACACAAATCACTCGAAAGTGACTCTGGATGCATGAAAAAGCATGCATACCAAAGTTTATTTATGCGGTAGGCCCCAGTATTCAAAACTATGTTCAACATCTTCTTGTTAAGGGCCCTGTGTGATTAGTAGCCCCTTTTATTCCCTTCCCTCCCAATACAGCCCTTAATCCCTTCAAAATTCAAAAGGCGCGAATTCAAATTTTCAAATTTTGACTAAAATCCATGGTACCCCCCTGTGGTTTGAAAAAAATTTTTTTTCACTTTACCGGAAACGATTGGTAAATTCGCGCCTAAATCGGGGTCGAGAAACACGAATATGCAATCGGTTTTTCAAAATTGTCATCAAAAGTGGGTCAGCCGTGGGGGGGGGGTCAAGTAAAGTCAAGCCCGAATTATTGCAAGGATTCCGATTTTACCGGTCGTTTTTTAAAAATAAAATAATTTTATCATGAAGACCCGCAACGCTTGATATAACGAACCCCTATTTTCAAAAAAGAGGTTCGTTATATCGGGCGTTGCGGGTCTTCATGACAAAATTATTTTATTAAAAAAAACGACCGGTAAAATCGGAATCCTTGCGATATTTCGGACTAGACTGGCGAATCACATTTGGAAAACGAATTTGAAAATGGTGCTACAAAAAGTGTCGGACCCTAGGTGGGAACGAACTTTTGGGGGATTCGCTATATCGAACGTCGACTGTAGCTGTAATATTTGTCTGATATTATACGAGAAATTCTATTATACGAGTCTCTTCCTGAGTTATTTTGAGCCTTTTTTAAACGGGACAAAAACACGCTTCACACGCCCCCTCCCTCCCCAAAAGTCAGAAATCAAAAAGTTAGTTTGTATGAGTATTATATTCTGCATTCTGTACCCATAAAAAAAGAAAAAATGCATGCAAGTGCAAAAAAAGTGCAAATGAATAACCTTGTGTAGTGCCAGTGCTTGTGCTAACATAACTACTCAGTGTGCTTGTGCTTTCGGAAGGTGTTTGTGTGCTTGTGGAAACCACCTCAACAATCTGTTCTTCCTTGGCCAAAATTGAGTTCTGCTTTCTAGCTCTTCAATACCTTGGTCCACAACCCTGTTTCTATGGTCAACAAGGACAACTTCTTCACCAGGCTTAGATATTGTTTTCATTTTCACAGAAGAGTGGTCTATCAGCATTGGAGAAATCATTTCCGGCAATCTAACCACTGGAGTGTCAGTAGTTGCACTTATGTCTGATCTCACAATCTCAGAGGAATAAAAAGTGCTGCTCGCAGGTGGAATCGAACTTGAAGGTTCAGTATAAATTTGTTTGTTCACAAGTGGAACCGAGCTTGCAGTGTTCGCCAAATAAATGACACCGTTTGAAGTTGGAATCGAACCTTCGGTAGTAGAGGTCATAGCAATTTCCTCTGTTGCAGAAAAACTCACAGTCCCAGAATGTATTTTTTTGTTAGTAACAGCCTCAGAATAAATCGTGGTGCTTACAGGTGTAAGCGAACTCTCAGTAGTAGTGCTAGCAGTAATAGGAATTTCAGGCATAGTGGATGTTGTTTCCGCAGTAATTGGCATTATTCGGATTCTCTGCAGTGGTTTGTTGATATTTAACCTAGGAGCGTATGCTTTTGCATCCTCTTTATCCACTGTTTTTTCAAGAATTTCTTCTTTGGTCTTGACTTCCAGCAAATTTCTTTCAGAAATGGACTCTAGTTTTTCAGTTCCTCTTGTTTTTGCTGGTTCCACCTGCACAATTTGTGGGAGTTGATCGACCATGTGGTTGATATCTGGTAGCTCATTGACCATATGGTTTGTTTTAGGTAGCTGGTCAACCCTTTGGCTAGGTTTTGAGGTTTGGGCCATTGTTCCAATGGTGCCACAGTAGCTCCAGGAGGGTACATAATCTCCATGGGACTCATCTTACGCACCTGAACGGATGGTTTCTGAGGCATTCCCTCCTCAGCAGTTGGTCGAGAATGGGCTCTAGCTGGAGAGGGAACAGGTAACGGTTGCTGCTCCACTGGCCCCCTGTTCATTTGCTGTTGGAACCGGAGGAAGTCGATGGTCTGCTGGGCATGTTTCTCTTCTTTTTCAACAGGAGGGGCAGGCAAAGCTCTGGCAAGGGCTGCAATTGCCTGAGAATTGGGCTTGGGGAGATGGTGTAGAAGATGCCAAACTGTCTTTTTGTTGAGGTTTGATTGAAGGTGTTGGATCAGAGGAAAACGAGCCATTGAAGGGCCTGTCCTGGTCTTCTGGTGGTGGTTGACTGTAGTTCAAAAGTGGTTTGAGGTGGAGGAGATGGTTCTCTTGGAGGGGGAGATGGTTGTAGTGGAACCTCAGTGGCTGCTGGAGATTCGGGCTTGGTGGATGCCGGTTCACTAGTCGACTGACCAGTGATTTCGATAGGTTCTGGTTGGACTGGAGCCATTTCTGTAGGTGGTTGGATGGGAACTTCAATAGCCACTGGTGATTCTGGTTGGATTTGAGGTCTGGTAGAAGGTATTTCTGGTGTTTCTGGCCGTTCTGGGACCATTGTGATCTGGACTTGGGGTGGTTTCTGAGGTATTCTAACTGCTTGAACTGGTTGAACGGGTACCTGTGGTGGTTGTTCAGGAGGTTGTGGAGCCGAAACCATGGGTATCTGCGGTGGCCTAAATTTGTTCCTAGATATTTGTGGTGGCTCCACTTGTATTTGGGGTGGCTGAAATTCTTCCACCGGCATTTCTATTGGTAATTCTGGCGTTTCTACTGCCATTTGAGGCGGTGAAAATTCTTCTGCTGGTGGTTGAGGTTGTTTAAAAGCAGGAGAAACTGGAGTTACTGGTGTCTCAGGTACTGTCGGAGGTGGCTGACTGCGCACTGGGATTGGTTCTACTGGAATTTGTGGTGGCTGCCCTTCTTGTGAAGGTGGCTGACGTTCTGGTTGAGATGCTTGAAACACACTTGTAGGCATTTGTGGTGGTTTTGAGGGTGGTTGGAGTGGGTTTTTTGGTTCTTGAATCGACTCTTGTGGTACTCGAGACTCTGGCTGTGGTGGTTGCATCACTTTTCTTGGTACTTGGGAGAGTTCTCTTGGTAGTTGTGCTGGTTGGATCGCTTCTACTGGCACTTGCCTAGGTGGTTCTGGTCTGAATTTTCTCATAGCAGGAGGTCGGAATTCTTCTTCTCGTGACTGTGTTGGCTGTTCAGGCAGTTGAACCGGTTCTACTAAGTTTTGTGTGGGCTGGAACTCTTCCTGAGGTGATTCACTTGGTATTTGTGGTGGCTGTTGGGGTGGTTGAGGTCGCATCTTTTTCATTGGAGCCGGTTGGAAATTTTCTCCTTGTAGGGGCTGATGAGGTGGTTCTGGATTAAAACTTTGAATAGGAGGTGGTTGCGCTCGCATATCCGGAGGGGATGGTCGTTGGCGTGGTCGAGGGTGGAATACTTGCATTGGGGGTGGTTGAAACTCTTGTTCTTGTGAATGCATTTTTTGGATTGGAGGTGGTCGTGCACGGAAAATGGGAGGTGGCTGTGCTTTTATAGCTGTTGGAGGTGCTGGTGCATTAGTGCGTGCTGGCTGAGTGCCACCTAGACAAAAGTGTTTGTGTGATGTGCTTAGGTGGGCAATAAGGCTATCATAAGATTGACTTTTTAGTTCTTATTCCAGAAACTTCAGTTTTGAAATTTCTTCAACTTTTAGGTTAAATTACCATATTACAGGGTTTCCCGAATAATCCCTTCTTCTAAAATGGTCATAACTTTTTTCTGCGGTGATTTTCGAAATTCTGTTTTTGCCAATCAACTTTTCTCGCCTGCAATTTTTTCGGTGTGCATTGCCAGAAAAAACGATTTTTACTTGGTCTCCCTGTGGGGTTTGGTCCTTGTTCATGTAGAGGCCATCCATAGACCAAGACCAAAACCACATGGGTGACCTAGTCAAAATCGTTTTTTCGGCATTACACACTAAAAAATACTGTAGGTGAGACAAATTGATTGGTGAAAACAGACTTTCGAAAACCACCCTAGAAAAAAGTCATGCCCATCCAATTTGAAAAGGGGTGAATTTTTCGGACCACCCTGTTATACCAGAATTGCAAAAGATGTCAAAAATATAAGGTCAAAAGGTCATTGAACCCAACAAGTGGTCAAAAATATTATGGTATCCTGGACTCAAACAAAAATGGAACTTCTTCTAAAAAACAGTGGGTTTTGCATAAACTAAAGCAAAAAGCCACTTTTACGGATGCAGAAAACTAGCAAGAGCAGTGACTACACGAAGCAAACCATTAAGTCAAACTATAACTACCTTGAGTGCTTGTTGATAAAGGTGCAGGTGCATCAGTAGTGGTGTGTGCACTACTGATGGCTGTGGGTGGTGGTGCTGAAGTGGTGGTGCTACTGGTGCTGCTCATTTCCTCCAATCTCGTAGTTTTAGCTGCTGCTTCAGTTGTGGTGCTGCTCTCCTGTGTCACAGTGGTTGGTGTTGGAGGTGCTGGATCTGCAGTAACACTCACTCGTGGTGGAATCGGTCGAATGTTGATGGTTGGCAGGGTAGGTGGTGGTCTGGTCTCTATTGGCGTGGGTGGTGAAGATGGTCTAGTCTCTATTGGCGTGGGTGGTGAAGATGGTCTAGTCTCTATTGGCGCGAGTGGTGAAGATGGTCTAGTCTGTAATGGCGTGGGTGGTGAAGATGATCTAGTCTCTATTGGCCTAACTGGTGGAGATGGTCTGGTGTCTGTCGGCCTAGGTGGTGGAGAGGGTCTGGTTTCTATTATTCTAGGTGGTGGGGTGGTCTAGTCTCTATCGGTCTAGGTGTTGGAGGAGGAAGAGTGCTTGCTGGCAAGGGTATTTCTACTCTATCATGCTCATTAGGACCTCTGATTCTGCTTATGATCTCCACGTTCGTGTCAATCACAGATAGAAGGGGTTGGGTTAATCGTGGCGGAGCCTGAGTCAGCTGTTGAGGTGGTGGCTTAGTTGACTGTGGTGGTGGCTGAGTTAACTGTATAGGGGCTTGGGTTAGCTGTGGAGGTGGTGGCTGAGTTGACTGTGGTGGAGATGGACGAGCCAAGTTTGGACGTGGCGACTCTGGAGTTGGTCTGAGCACTTCAGCTGGTCGGAAGATCTCCTGAGGTGGTTGGACTCGTTGTCGAATAGTTGTGAGTTTCGGAGCTATTGATTGTGGTGGTGGTGCATTATCAACAACATTACCATCCACTACCGCAGGCTCTTGAGTCTGTGCCTCAGTTTGTGTTTGATCAGTGCCTAAAGTGGGTGTGTGCTTGTGTCTTGACAGGGTGTATAAGTGGTGGTGAGTGGGGAATTTACTTAAAACGACTTACGAGAGAATCGAGCACAGTGCACAACACATTCGTTCTGAGTGAAAAAGTGATTGCGATTGCCAGCACAGCCTCCATACTGGAAAGGCTCACAGACTTTTCGCACTGGGTTGAAGTGCCAGCGAGAGACAAACACTCGGCATGGTCCCGGGTCCTGAAAATTTTAATTGGTGCAATTACGGTAAGTCTTTTTTGCTGTATGTTCTTATTTTTTTGTAAATTTTCACCACCTACCAGAGGCTGTGTGCATTTTTCTCCGAGTCCTCCGAAATCGTGAGCCGGATTCCCAGGCACAAGACCACCTTCTTTAGCTAAAAGCTCAGAGATACAGAAATATTTTTACAGCTAAAAAATCTTACAAGAAAAATCAGCAGGACCAGGCGGTAATGGTGGAGCTGGAGGTCGAGGAGCAGGTGGCCCAGTCACTGGTTCTGGGACCCGAACAGTCGGCACTGGAGGAGGTATGAAAGGAGGTCGTCTGCTAGGTGGGGGTGGTTGAGGGAATGGTGGCAGAGTTGGTTCTGGTCTCCTGGATGTCCCTTTGGGTAGGTCTGGAGTGTTGTCAGAATCATCGGCAGGCAGGGGCAGTTGAGGAGGAGGCACTGGACACACACACTCTTGACACCCTCTTCTGTTGGTGAAGATGATGCATGGTTCCATGCAAAGGTTCAGGTTTACGGCTGGACAGTTGGCTCGTGGAGGGGTAGAGTATTAGCTGAAAATCGGAGGCGTTATGGG
Organism: Ditylenchus dipsaci; assembly: GCA_004194705.1. Lineage (NCBI taxonomy): Eukaryota > Metazoa > Nematoda > Chromadorea > Rhabditida > Anguinidae > Ditylenchus > Ditylenchus dipsaci. The sequence goes on along the minus strand of SADC01000132.1, from coordinate 232,907 downwards.
TGATTTTCAAGAGAAGGGTAAAAAAATTCTGGTCCAAAATTTTTAATGTCATCCAAATTTTGGTGACAGAGTCTGCCCGACAAACCAGTAAGTTATGCTTTTTAAATTACAGTCAACGCTCGATACAACGACACACCCTCAAGTTCTAGATCCGACACTTTTTAATCTTCATTTTTCTGACAGTTGTCTTTGGCTGGTCTTTTTGGAGCAATCGGAAGGATTCCGATTTTACCAGTTGTAAATGCAAAATGGCAATAGTTTTGACAAAAAGACATCTAGGTCAATAACCTCACTTTTTTAAATAGGGTCTCGTCACATCGAAAACTCTCGCCCTTTACACCGGAATCTACACGATATTTGGGAGCAGTGTTCTTTTTTTACGAACTTTTGTGTTCCAAAAATTTTTATTTTGTAAACATAAACATAACAGAGCAAAAAATAGTGTGTTTTCGTTTTTGAAAATTTGTGAAAATTAAAATTTGATCCTTTTTATTTTTGTACGCAAATAAAAGTCTGAAAACTTTTGTGTACGTTTGTGTACACAAATAAAAAACGTGAAATTTTTTTATGTTTTTTGTTCAAAAATAAAATTTATGCAATTGTAGTTTTCGTTTGTGTACACAAATGAAAAATGGGAAATGAAAAAATTGGACCCGCAACACCTAATTTCTAAAAAGGTGTACGTTATTGAGAATGTTGCGGGTCTAATTAGCAAAACTATTATGCTTCTCCGCAATGACCCGCAAAATCATGATCCTCACGCTATTTCGGACCAGACTGACGTATCAGTTTCGGAAAAAAGACTTCAAAAATCAGTGTAAAAAAGTGTCGAACCCTAGGTGGGAACGAACTTGAGGGGTGTACGTTATTGAGGAATTCGCCTGTTAGTCCATTTTTATGTATGTTTTGTGGCCAAAATTCTTACTTTGAGTAGGAATTGGAGGGTGGTTAGGTCTAGGGGGGCAGCTGCAGAAGGGGCAGCCGTGGGCATCGTTGACCACCTGGCAGCGGGAGGTGTCACATTCTGGGGCTGGAGGACACTTCACTGAAACACAACTACCGGTAAGATGGTAAAACGAAAAATAAAGAATAGCTTGCCTTTAACACAAGCTGAGCGACAGTCGCCCACGGTCGGGAAGTTGTTTCCGTTACCCCCGCACCCACCATACACAAATTGTTGACAGTCGTTTAAGCTGGCCTCGTAGCCGAACCTTGGAAAGCTGCCATCACATTCACCTCCATCTAGAGGATGGTCGCAGATGTTGGTGTTGGCCGATGGAGGTGCTGCAAGTCAGTTGTATTTGTTTAAATAATTAAATGAAAATTGACAGTGAGCAAGCAAAAATGTAAGCAATGCAAAGCAGCGGGATTTCAGCGTAAACCAGGGTGATATTCGCACTCTTAAAAAGATTTTACTTTTCGGGCCACCAAATATTTTTTATGTTACCAGATTTTAAGTCAACTTTTTTCGCTTCAAATGGCAATGAGTATGAGATACGGAGCAAGCTTTTTGTTGCATAAAAAACTGTTTGCCTGCAATTTTTCTGCCATGACATGACTTTTTGCATATAAGGGGGATTTAGATCGAAAGAATTAATTAAGAAATGTTCTTTATGATTTAGATGACCTAAATGGCCATTAAAGGGGCACACCCATTTTTAAATTTTAAAACAATTTTCCTGAGCATTGAAATTCTGAACGGATTTTTCATATTGGTTTCTAACAAAAGAAAGCCTAGTATTTAATTTCAGGCGTATTTTTTTTAGAAACCAAGTTGAAAAACCTGTACAAGAGTTCAATGGTTTATGAAAAAAGATTTGAATTAACGGGCAACAATTTTAAAAGATCGCACATGCTCTTTTGTAAAGGGTTACGCCAATAAGTCCAACTTCAAATTTTTGAATTCTCGGGCGCCACTTTTTCTTATAACGACAAATCGATTTGCATTTTGATGTTCATTTAGACTTCTTCTTGATGACTTTATCTTCAAAATTCAAATATATTTTGTTTCCATAAAAAGTGGTGACCAGGAATAAAAACATTTGAAATTGGACTGATTGGCGCTGGAGTGCCCCTTTCAAATGACTATGCTCAAACGAGACAAAGAAAAAATACAGGAGTTGTCAGTATTTGTCCTCTCGGATTTTACAATCAGTTTGTCTACAGTGATACTGTATTCTCTTTAATTATAGACCCTGGTCTGTGATTTTTAAACCCCACAAAAATCGGAAAATTTTGAGGTCATTCTCGAGATTTTTAGTTGCTCAATCAAAACTACAAAGCAGAATCAGAAAAGCTTATGAAAGTTAAGAAAATGTAAAAACCAGATTTGTAAAATGTTTTCTCTGCTCCGAGATATCGACCGTCATAGCTTAAAGGTATTGAATTAGAGAGGGGTCTATATTTAGAGAGAATACGGTATTAGGTTATCAGTATGAGATCTGATACAAAACTAGTAAAAAACAAAGTGGTTAAAAAAATTGACAGTCCCTGACTTTTTTGCGGTGTCATGCCTTTTTTTAACAAGCGCAGCTAGTACTTAACACTTAAGACCACTAAAGCACCTAAAAAAGCAATTAATAATTACAAGCAGCAAAGCCATTGTTGTGGGAGAGCATCCAAGCATTAGCAGGTGTCAGCTGGTCTGTATGGTCACCTTGTTTCAAACACTTCTTCTTGCAGTCAGCCAAACTGGGGAAGTTATTTCCATTGCCTCCACAACCTCCGTACTGGAACTGGCGACACTCGCCGGTGCTTTTGTCAAAGGCATAGCGCATAAAAGAGGCCGTGCAGTCGCCAATATCTATGTCTGCCTCACACACGTTGTCCAGATCAACTACTTCAACTTTTTTGGGTGGCACCACTGAAAAGTTAATAATGATGAGTGGGATTGGTTCAATGTTGGAGCAGATTGGTTTACCCTGGAGATGACAAAAGCTCAAACATTCCTCTCGACTGCCAAAGTTGTTGCCATTGCCGTTGCAGCCGGTGTAGCTGAAAGTTTCACAGTTCTTGGCCTCGTTGTTCCAGGACCAACGCACAAATTGACCACCACAAGAGCCTGGAATAAATACTGTATTTTGGGGGAATGTCGTTCTCTTTAGTACAATTGTCTCAAGTTCAATTTTACCGCTCTCATAGTAATTTGAGCCTTATTTTAATTGATCAAGGTTCATATTGATTATATCTAACTGGGAAGCCTCGCGAGCTTGTTTTCCCTTTTAATAACCAATATGCAACTTACAATCAGATCCATCGAGATCTTGGGTCCACGTTTGGATAAAAAGACTACTAAAGTACTGAAAAACCACAGGGCAGACTAAGGCATTTTAAATTTTATGCTGTTAGAGGATTTTAAATTCTTTACTAGTCTTTTTAGCCAAAATTTTTTTGATGGAAATACAAAGAAAAGACATTCATCCCGTTATTCGAAACTTGACAATCCTACAGACGAATTTCGCTAAAACCAACCATGATCTAGTGGGTGCAAGCATCGGTTGGCTGAAATTGTTCAAAATTAAAGCTCTATTATTTCCCAAATTTTATCGACTAATTACATGGTAGTGGGAAAGTGGTGGTAGTAGTCAGTGGGGTTGGGTGTCTGTAACTGGCTGTGGCTGAGGAGGCAGGGTTGGTTGCGGGAAGAATTTAGTGGGTGTTGGTGGGGCGCAGTCCTTGCAGATGTCTGCGCAGTGGTCATGGTACTGCTGTCAGTGGTGCTGCTGCTAGATGACTCTGTTTGAGGTGCGGTCGAAGCATCGGGCTGTCTGAAATATTGTAATATTTTTTCCGAAAATGATATTTAACTAACTCTTGAGTAGTTGGAGCATCCGAGGTTGAGAGCCAAGTGGCAGCTTGTTCTGATGGGTCAGAACTCCATGTGGATGACCTTAAATGAATAGTTGAACTACGGTATTCGGTCTACAAGATTTGTAAAACTAGTTTTGGTTATTGCCCTGGTGTCAGTTACTAACAATGTAGGAAGCAGATACAACTTCAATACTGTCTAGAAATACTCATTCCTCACAACGTAACACCATTCGTTGATACCCTGCACAATATCCTGCATTAACTGCTCAAATTTGTTCGAAAACCTATGTTATTCATTTATCTCTGCATACTTTCCCTCTATAATTTTTAGATAGCTTAAACTTTTCTAGATAGCAGAAAATCATATTTTTCTTAAACTTTTAGAAAAAACTTAGAAATTGCAAAAAGTCACTTTGGACTATTTTGTTTGGATAGTTTCCAGAAAATTTCTCAAAAATTTAAGGCGACGGTTTCTTTAACCCGCTGTCCCAAAAGCACATTTTACATACTCCTACCAACATTTTATGCCTTTAAACGCTTAGAAAATATGAGAAAAAATTGGAAAGACCATTTCCGAGAATATTTTCGATAGTTTTTCGATGAAAACCATGACACCCACTCACAGTTATGCTGTAAAACAGTATATTAAGCAGCATATTTCTTGTGAAAAACAGCATTATCTTTTGGGAATGGTACTCCCAATATTTTTTGTGTTTTCGTGTTTGCATTTTTAAGGCAAAAGCGTAAAGAGAATTAAAAGGTTGGAATTATCACCCAGTGCTTGATGATGTCTCTTGTCCTGCTGTTGGCATAGAGGATGATGGCTCAAGTGTAGTGGTGGAAGGGTCACGGCTGTCTTGAGTGATGGGAGTGCTAGCCACAGGACTTGGCTTCTTTACACCAACTAAAATGCAATTACAATAGCAAAACTGAGTTTTTTTTCGAAAAGTTTACCGCTGGCTCCACCACAGGTCTGTTCACACTCTTCCACACGCTCAAAGTTATTCTCATTGCCTTCGCAACCACCAAAGAAAAAGTATTTGCATTCGTTGAGGTCGGTGTTGAAATAGAATCGCAGCTCGTACTTGTCACAAGGACCACGCTCTTTGGGCAACTCACATCTGGAAGCCATAGTTTTGTTGGTTTGTGGTCTGGGAATCTCTAGTATTCCGGCGTCTAAAAAGAGTCCTTTTGTAAATTTATAATTTAAAAATAAGATTTTATAAAATGAATTCAGAACGATACATTTTATTTATCACGGAAACTTGGCGTATTAGTATTTTTTACGGTATTCATCTTTTCGATTTATAGACACATGACCACTGAAAAATCACCTAACAACTTTTGTATTTTATATTTCTACTTGAATATTCTATCAAGTTTATCTTTTAGAGCATGAAATTCCTATAGTTTGGGCTTACAGACCGAAAAAATCAAATCTAGGAACTTGAAAACTCTTGAATAAAAAAATCGGTTGTTTAAAAAGGTAGAGTTGGGTAAATTTGATGACAACCGGACATTTAGCATAAATTGTTCTAAATGACTGCCGGAGAAATTTTTTAAACCATTTTTTGGCGACGGATCAAGCTGATTTTTCAGGTTCTGTTGAAATACTTAAGAGTAACTAGTCCTACAAGAATCAGCTCTATCCGTCGAAAGTGGGTCAAAAAAAACTTCCTCAAGCGGAAATTTAGCACAATTTTTGCTAAATGTCCGGTCGCCAAATTTAATCCTGATTTCGAATTCCAAATTCGCCTTTCTATTTTGCCGGTGGTTTACTCAAATCAAATCTAAGGTAAATAAGTAAAAGTACTTTAAAGGGGCATGCCCACGCTAATAAGAGGGGGTGCTCGGGAATTCAAAAATGATTCCTAATCATTAAACTTCTGTACGGATTTTTCAACATGGTTTCTAACAAAACCATACCTAAAATTAAGTTCTAGGCCCTTTTTAGTTAGAAACCAAGTTGAAAAATCCGAACAGAAGTTCAATTATTCGGAAAAAATTTTAATTCCCGGGAACCACCTCTTATTAGCGCGGGCATGCCCCTTTAACAGGCTTTTTTGGGTAGTAAGTTTTTTGAGAAAATTTTGATTTTCAAGTTTGAAAGCGTTTAGACAGCCTTGTTTCATTGTGTTGAGCAGAAAAGTAGCTTTCTCAAAAATAGTCAAAAAAATATATTTTGGATCATAATATTTTTTGTAAATTTTCACTGACATTCGTGTTATTTCGAAAAACCCTCACTTGCATTATCCTTTTGATCGTCTGGACAGCAGACTGAGGTTTGCTGCAGCACATTGCACTTGTAGCCGGCGGGACACTCTGTTTTGGCACAATTCACAAGACTGTTCTGAGAATTCTTCAGAGGTTCTTTGTTGCCCCACATTGTTGGTTTTCGAGCACAGGCACACACCTTCGCTGACAGGTGGACTCGCTGGGATAGTTGTTACCATTGCCTCCACACCCTGAATACTGGAACTGTTTGCATTTTAGATCGGCCTCGTCGTAGAACCACCGCGGAATGGAGGACCGGCAAGGGCCCTGGTCCACACCTCCAGTGCACTCGTTGCTCCTCATTGCGGTTGCAAGATTGATTTCTGAAAAAGAGTAATTAAAATTGTGAAATTAGTATGAAAAAACCTTTGGTAAGTGGCGAAAATTTGAGAAGTTTAGCAGGAACTTTATAAATCGATAGAATACTTATCGACAGGTCTTATATGATAACTTTTCAGACCAAACAATGAAAAAAATTTCAGCTAATTCATTTGGTGTAAAATGTAAATTTGCTCAGTTTTCTTATCCAAAAACACGGCAAAGAAAAAGAAATACTGCGTGCTGCAGGATTCGAACCTGCGCCCAGAGAACTGGACTGCGACCTGAACGCAGCGCCTTAGACCGCTCGGCCAAACACGCCATGTTAGTTACTTAAATATCTTGTAATTATTCTCAACAATTAATAAACAATGACAGATAAGAATATCTGGCCCTAATGTCAAATCCGGTTCATTTTTCTCGTACTCTCCTCTCCTGTTGTTGTTTTTTTATTATTTTTAACTGAGGCGCAGGGTAAGCTAGCGTATGTTAGGACTGACTCAAACGTGTTCGCCCAACTACAATATCAACTTACTTTCGCAGTCAGGTTTAGGTTCTCCAGGCTGGCCTCTCGAACTGAAAACAGTCAATTATATATCAAAGACTTATTTGAAGCTCCTACTTCTTGACTTCAATGCCGTCAGCATTAACGCAAAAGCAGGCACCTGCATTGGGTTCACACTGAATTGGCTCGAATTCTCCTTGTGGGGTACATTGAGGAACAAATCCCCTTTTACCTAAAGATATTTTGCTGAGCTAACAAAAAGCCTACACTATTAATGCGCCTTTAGATTTGTAAGGTTAATAGATTCAATTTTTTAGCTGTAACTGATTTCAACCACAAAAATGCAAATGATTAAAATTTAGTTAGTAGTGCAAATCTCAGTCTGTTAAATCTTTATTTATGCTAATAAAAGGCTAATATATGCTGTGGTTTGAAGTTATTCTCTTTATCGGTACAGTCTGTCCTGTCCTGACTCTGTCAATAACGCAAACCCAAAAAGTTCGCTCCCGCCTAAGGTCCGACACTTTTTTAACCGAAATTTCGCAGCTATTTGCTGGATGAAATTCGCCATCCTAGTGCGAAAAATCACGAGGATTCTGATTTTGCCGATTGTTTTGTGAAACACTATAATTTTATGATTAAGACCCGCAACTCTCCAAATAAGCCTATTTAGGAAGCATGCGGGAGTTATTGGGAGAGTTGCAGGTCTAAATTATGAAGCTATAGTGTTTCACAAAAAAATCGGCAAAATCGAGATTCTCGTGATCTTTTGCAATAGGCTGCCGAATTACATTCAGCAAACAACTCCGAAATTTAGGGTAAAAAAAGTGTCGGACTCTAGGAGGGAAAGAACTTTTTGGGCGTGCGTTATTGACAGCGTTGAACGTAAATAAATTTCTGAGGCATTCATTTATTTTCAAACCCTCAAATGGCATTTTTACACAAATTTGTTAAATCTGAACTGGCGTGAACCAAATCATTTAAATGCCGGCTGATTTTAAATTTAAAAAAAGTGTAATGGAAAACTGTTAAAGCCCGCAAATTCTAATATACCGTATTTGTTCTAACAGAAATAAATGTCGTTCTATTTTCCAACCCAACCTTACCCCGGTCGTTCTATTAAAATAAATACAGTATTCGAATCTCAAAAAAAACAAAAAACCTGGTATAGTGATCCCCTATTAAATTAAGAGGGGCACTAGATTGAGATTTTGTTTTTTTTAATTCAAAATTATTTAGTTCTTATAAGACAAGCGGCTTTTAAGGAGCCCATCAAATTATTACATTTGTGTTAAAATATGAATTATGCCTCATCAAAAAACCTCTTTTGATAAATTTTTGCAATTTTTAAAAATCTATAGGTGGAACCAAGCAAAAAGTACAAAGCTATAAAAATAAGGGTGCATAGACGTTTCTCGAAAATGAAACTTTTTTCATTTTCGAGAAACGTTTCTCGAATTTGAAACTCAAAAGAGTAAAATATCTCTAGGGGTATATATGTATACCTGTAAAGATACTTATTTAGACATACCAAGGGTATTTGGCCGCTTCGCGGCCAAAGAGATATTTTATAGAGATATTTTACTCTTTTGAGTTTCAAATTCGAGAAACGTTTCTCGAAAATGAAAAAAGTTTCATTTTCGAGAAACGTCTATACCCCAAAATAAGCAGGTGAGATCAAGGCATACTTTTGAAAATTACGAGGTAGCAAAAAAATAATAAAAAGAGAATGTAAACATGTTAAGGACGGGTAGAAGTTTTGGCGCCTTGTGTCGTAAATCTAGCGTTTTTTCATCGCGAAAATGCCGCCTAATTTTCAAATTTTCTACCTTATTTTAACATAACCTGATTTCAATTTTTACACTAACGTGTAGCTCCAAATCTCAGCTTTCTAATGAGCTGCCATAGTCAGGTGTATGATTTCAAAAATTTAAAGATCTACTTATTACAAAAAAGTAAGTTTTTGGCTAACGTTAGTCTATCTAAATAATTTTTAAATAATTTAAATAGTTTTTCAAATTATACAGCTAAGTGCTATAGCTATATAGCTCTATGAGAAAGCTGAGATCTACAGTTATATGTAAAAATTGAAATAAAGTTACGTTACGATAAGGTAAAAAATTCGAATTTAAAAATTAGGTGCCAGATCACGCCAAAAAAAGCGCCAGATTTCCGACGAAAAGGCGCCATGTTGTCAATTCAACCAGCATGTTGATCTTAAAGGGGGGGGACACTAGGAGGGGGGGGGGGGTGGTTGAGAAATGGTTTGTCAGCCTAAGGAAAAACGGCGCTAGTAGCGAATACCCCCCCCCCCCCCAAGCATCCGACCTTTAAAAATTGCTGTAACTACCCTTGCAAACAACAAGTTTAGGCTTAGCCCTTAGGCTTGGGGTAGGCCAGCGTACGGAAGTTGTGACTAATGAAGAGTTTGCGCACATTTTCCGGGGTCTGGGACATATATTTGGGTACTTTTTACTAAAGTAAAAAAAGTGAAAATCGTTGGGGGGTATTCGCTACTAGCGTCGGAAAAACTTATCAACGGGTTGCAAAATTTTTAACATAAAATTATTTATATGATTTTATGATGGGTTTACTAAATATTGTCGAATAATGTAATGAAACCCATCATAAAATCACATAAATAAGTTTATATATAAAATCTTTTTGCAGCCCGTCAATGAGTTTTTCATTAGGTTGACAAACCCCTTTCTCAACCCCACCCCCCCCCCCCCCCCCAAGTGTCCCCCCCCTTTAAGTATTTCAAGCAGACCCATTAGGAATATATTCATATTTTCCTTTATGTGAAAAATAATTTTCAAGAATCATGTTAGTAACAAGCAGTTATTTTATCCAGTTATCAAATACAAAGAACAAAAAGTCGAACAAAACAAGCGTTAGTAAATAAACTAAGCATTAGTAGAGGTGAATTTTATTGATAATCATAAACTTCATAAACCACGAGACGCACTAAACTCTTTAATTTTTTAGTATTATTTACCAGTCCAGCACTGCTTCGGTCACGCTGACGTTGACATTCTGTAAAAATTGATTTTTACAGAAATATATAGTTTTTGTACAGTTAATAAAGTAAAATTTTTGGTATCTTTCTGTGCAAACTGACCAGTTTTTGGAGTCTGATACTCAGCAGTAGAAGCTTTTTTGTCGTCATTCTCAGCGGGCAATGGAGCAGCTGTAGCATAAGTGCCTTCATGAGTTGCAGAGTTTCCATCAGAACTGGGACCCACATTCAGAAAGCCGACCTCGTTGCGCTTAGACGATTCACCAATGCAAGAATCTTCACACTCCTCTTTGTAACGGAACAGCTTCGGCTCATTGTCGTCGTTGGCGCAGTGACCTGCAATTGTCATAATTACTAAGAAGGTCTTCCAACAAAGTTCGAAAACTGTGGCTTAAAAGGACCATAATGATAATGGAGACCAGCAATCTTTTCTCTCTTGGAAATTTTTATAAACTCAATGTTGCCCTCTTTTTGCCCAGTACCACCTGATCCAACATAAAATTTTGAATTAACTAGGTCGTTAATATCAAATCAAAAAACAGGCAGGATTCAAAAAATTCATTTGTCCAGAAGTCTTTTGCTTGAGCTGGTATGCTCTTAAAACGCGTAAAATTATAGATGAAATTTATTTGTGCTGTTTACAAAAAATTAAAAAATTTAGTTCTGAGTTAATTATTTTCTATTTTTGTAGCTTTACATAGCTAATAAGAAAAACCGAGAAGCTATAGCTTAACCGCTTGTTCTTGTCATGTAAATTTTAAGTTATAAATTTTTTTAATTATTATTTTTTTAATTATAAAAATTAAGTGTTCAGAAATTTTACGTATTTCCTTTTAAAATTTTATGTGCGTCACAGAATTCCTAATCCTAGATATGTTATTGGACAAAAATTTCAATAAACAAGATCTGAACAACAACAAAAGAGACTATTTTGACGTCATCAAATCATCCAGAAAAGATTTATCCTGTTATTATGATTTGCCCTAGCTATGGAGAAGGCAAGTAATGAATCACAGCTCACTTCCGTTCCCATCATTATTCCTTAAGTAAACGCAACAAGTTTTGGATGTCTAATGCAGAAGGTCAACAGATGCGAATTAGAGTCATAAAACACAAGATTAATCACAGGCTTCACAAATATATCAAAAGATAAATTTCGTATTTATTTTTCTACTTAGCCTTAGGCTTGATGAACTTTTAGTCGGTGAAAAAAATTATTACTTTTTTTGAAACAAAACAAGTAAGTCGAAGAAAAAATTGCAATGATAGAATTTGTTTTTAGCAAAATTTTACTTCAAAATTTTACGGTTTTACTTTAACACCTATTGAAAAATTCTAAGTTTTCATGAAAATTTTCGAAATCTGATGAAAAAATAATTTTGATGTAATTTTTCATTGGATTTTAGCCCTTTAGCGAGATACTCACTGAGTTACTGTAACTTTAACTTTTTTAAGAAAGACATATGCGAATGTAGAACATCGTTGAATAAGTTACTTTACTGAAAAACTTTTTTTCTGTTATTTGTTTTATGGTCAAATCAGCCTAGCAAATACCTTTTAAAATTCTGAGATTCACCGCTACATGCTCACCAAGAAATAAGTCATGGCGAAATTCACTGTGTACATCAAATTTTTAAACTCGTTAAATAACTCCAGGTTGTTCCAAGCCGGATTTATTGACTTTATAAATTTTCTCGTTTTTCGTTTAAAAAGTGAAAATTCACTATTAGTCAAAAACTAGGAAAAAATGACTACTGCCTTGTAGAAAATACTTAAAACTTTTATATTATGTCTGAATAGGTAAGAATCGAGAAAATTAACCTACCATATGGATATGAGACACATTCGCCACTCCTCAGGTAATACCTGAGCACAAATTGAGAACGGGTTTGCTGACTAGAGCCAGCTGCTGAGGGACATCTACCTCTGAAGGGTTGTCTCTTGCACGGGTCTACATCATCCTCTGCAATACGAATTTGAGCTTTTCGGCATTTTTTAAATTTTAAAAATTGTTACCTGCAAAGGTGGACAGAATAATACTGGATAGCAAGAAAATACAGGTCGCCAATGGCGGTGAAAGCGCTTTGAAGCGCCTCATCGCCCTAGTAGAATGTGTGCGGGCAACTATTTTCGAAGCAAAAGGACGAAGAAAAACTGAAATATTTGTGGTTATATTAGCATTTTATGCTATGAAGTGCTAGATATAAAACATGAGTAAAGCAAGACTCGCAATAATAATGGCAAACAAAACCGGTAAGAAGGACGCGTGAATAACTAAATTTCATCTGTAGCTTTCGAAATGACTAAAGGCAGAGCTCCCAACTCAAAATTCAAAAATAAAAGACCTTTATAAAATAAGGACAAAGCTTTTTTTTGCTGCAAAAAGACTTTTTTTTGCTGCATAAAGACTTTTTTTTGCTGCAAAAATTAGTTGATGCAAAAATTCTTTTTTTCGCTGCAAAAAGACTTTTTTTGCTGCAAATCGGCTTTTTTTTGCTGCAAATCGGCTTTTTCTGGTCCAAACTATTTTAGCTGTAATTTTGGCGTGCGGTCGATTGGTCCACGGTCAATTGCTCCACAAAATTATTTTCAAATTAATCTTTCTTATCTTGTGAAGAACTTCTGTTATTTTAACAGTTTTTCGATAATTCAGCCTTAACCCTACTGGTTAATCCCCGCACCAACCAAACCAGGTGGTCGTCCACCTGGAGCAAATTTTTTTCACGTTTTCCATGTTTCAAAACCCGTTTCCTGGACTGATCCGGATATGCTGAAGATGGTTTGATAGTGGTAAAATGCCATTTTCTCGAGTATTTTTTAGTTTGGTGAAATAGAGTTTTGGTAAAATCAATTATTCCCCAATACTCAAAAAATATTCCAGAAACCCATATTTCACTATTATCAAACCATTTTCAGCTTGCCCGTATCAGTCCAGAAAAAACAATTTTGCAACATAAAACGTGAAAAAATCGATCCAAGTGGACGACAACTTGGTTCAGTCGGTGCATAGATTATCCATGAAAACTGAGGTTGGATCATAGAAAAACATTGTAAATTTTGAAATTTCGACGCTAGTAGCGAATACCCCCAACGATTTTCACTTTTTTTACTTTAGTAAAAAGTACCCAAATATATCTCCCAGACCCCGGAAAATGTGCGCAAACTCTTCATTAGTTACAACTTCCGTACGCTGGCCTACCCCCAAGCCTAAGGGCTAAGCCTAAACTTGTTGTTTGCAAGGGTAGTTACAGCAATTTTTAAAGGTCGGATGCTTGGGGGGGGGGGTATTCGCTACTAGCGCCGAAATTTCTTTACCAGTCGACAATATTACTACCCGGGTACCAGTACACTGCCTGAGTTTTCCAACCTGGGTACGACCACCTGGACACAACAAAACCAAGTGGTCGTCCACTTGGATCAAACTTTTTATGGTCTAATAAACAACCTGGGTACCACCTAGAAACAACCACCACCCAAGCACCATTACCTAGGCACTTCTACTCCTGAATACCGGTACCTGGTCAATGCCTTGGTACTAGTACCGTACTACTACCTTAACACCAGTTCAGCTTTCAGGGTCATTCCAGCAATTTTAACGAAACTATAAATTACCCCACGAAATGGAATTTTACTATTATCAAACCCTCTTTAGAATGCTCGAATTAGTGTAAAAAACAGGTAATAGAACCCGAAAAACATAAAAAATAATTTAACAACAAAGGGATGACCACTTGGTTTGGTTGGTGCGTGGATTAACCAGTAGGGTTAAGGCTGAATTATCGAAAAACTGTTAAAATAACAGAAGTTCTTCACAAGATAAGAAAGATTAATTTGAAAATAATTTTGTGGAGCAATTGACCGTGGACCAATCGACCGCACGCCAAAATTACAGCTAAAATAGTTTGGACCAGAAAAAGCCGATTTGCAGCAAAAAAAGCCGATTTGCAGCAAAAAAAAGTCTTTTTGCAGCGAAAAAAAGAATTTTTGCATCAAAAAAAAGTTTTTTTGCAGCAAAAAAAAGACTTTTTGCATCAACTAATTTTTGCAGCAAAAAAAAGTCTTTTTGCAGCGAAAAAAAGTCTTTTTGCAGCAAAAAAAAGCTTTGTCCATAAAATAAAGGACATTTTGTAAAATAAAGGACATCTGATCAAAAAGTGCCAATTTATTAGTGCTTATTAGGGTTCTGATTGCCAAAAATAAAATTTCAATGTAACTTTCAAAATTATAAATACTTGAGGTCCCAAGCGAAAGACAAATCTTTAAATAAAAGACGTTTGGGAGCCCTACTATAAACCCTTGTTTTTTAATCCCCCTTGTGTTGATTACTTTTTCAGAAGTTACACATGAAAACCTAATATTTGGATAAAACTGTTAGAAATTTTTACTTTTGAAGTTGTGGAATCAGACTAATATATATATTTTCCAATACTTTACTAATTTTATAAGACCTCGTATTCTATTTTACACGGCTAGTTCCTCTTTATTTTAGATTTGTGACTTTGAAATTTTCTGTACTCACTTTGACAGCCATAGGTTATTCGAAAACCAACTCTCTTCCCGCTTTTTGCTCTATCATCCAGTCAAAATGTTCTTTCACAATGCTGCAAAAAAACCGTAGAAAGTCAAGATTCTAATTAGGATCTTTTTAGGATATAAGATGCTTGAGATTTTACGACATTTGTTACTGTTATCGAGCTCAATATTATCACTGTTAGATGAAGTAAAAGATCGGCGGATTTTCAGCTTAAGAATAAGCGATAAGCTACAGTTGCTTAAAAAGGTTCAGAAATTTTGTAAGAAAAGGTCATAAAGAAAGAAGACGCGCGCCATAAAACGATAGGATACAAATATTCTCCTTGCTCAAATAATACAGTCAACGCTAAATATAACGAACACATATTTAAAAAAAAAGTGGTTCGTTATATTGAGTGGCGCGGGTCTTTTTTGTCAAAACTATTGTCATTTAAAAAAAGATTGGGAAATTGGAATCCTTGCGATTTTTTCTGATTAGACTGATCAAAAAGTGTTAGTAAAAGTTTTTAGAAATAGAAGTAAAAAAGTGTCGGACCCTAGGTGGGAACGAACTTGAAGGAGTGTCATCATAGTGGGTATTGCCTGTAGTAAAAACTCAAACTAGCTGAATGCAGCTAGTTTTCGATTTGAATTGCATACAAATTGGCATATGGCTGTAACTAATTTACCCCGCCAAATTACTGATTTACCCCGCCAAATTATTTTTTTACCCGCCAAATTTGAATTTTGAGCAAAATACTTGTTTACCCCGCCAAATTACTGATTTACCCCGCCAAATTATTCATTTACCCCGCCAAATTTGAATTTTGAGCAAAATACTCGTTTACCCCGCCAAATTACTGATTTACCCCGCCAAATCACTGATTTACCCCGCCAAATTATTCATTTACCCCGCTAAATTATTCATTTTACCCCGTCAAATTTTTACTTTACTTGCGGATGTTTGTATTCTGCCTATGTTGATTTTCATCTTTAAGTACTAGCTTCAGATGAAAAGAGGACCTGCTGCTTCTTGGAATAAGGAAAAAGTTTGCCGAAACGAAGAAAAAATTGATTTATGGTTGGCCCAAAACTCAATCTGGTGCTATGATTCATCTCAAGAAAGACAACATAACGAACAAAAAAAGTTTAGGATGATGCCGAATTTGAAGGTTTGGTTATCCCATCGTTGAAGCAAGTGCAAAACCAGAAGTCTACTTTATGCCGAAAGCAAGGATTTACAAGCACTCTGACGCTTGAAGACGTGAAATAGTACTTCGAACAAAACAGTAATACCCGGTAGCTTTCCCTTCTGTAATATTGTTCGGGCTACTACTGTTAATAAATTCGGTTTAGTGGATGAGAACAAGTCTTTTGCTGTCGCCTTCAATTACCGGTCTATCAATGTGCGTGAGAACGGTGTGGATAGGCTTACTGAGCAGTTCTATCTGGTGATCAACTCGAAGAAACTCCAAAATCGCCAAGCAAACTCGCAGGGTGTTCAAGGTGACGGAACGAACAAGCTTATGACTTTCAACTATCCTCTGCTAGTGAGTATTTTTAACGTTGGCTATCAATAGAATTTTTCATAACTTCCTAGGTTGCTGGCTTCTCTGATGCAGACAAAACTTTCTTTCCAACTTATGCTGCAATTTCTTCGCATGAGGACACTTGGAGTTACAAGGGCTTTCTGGAGGCTATTTCTCAAGCAGGCAACTACAAACCAGAGCTACTTGTCGCTGATGGGGCAACACAAATCACTGCTGGTAAACAGGTCAATGGTCAGAAGATAAAATTTAAAGGGGGGGGACACTTGGGGGGGGGGGGTTGAGAAATGGGTTTGTCAAGCTGGTGAAAAACCCATAAATGGGTTGCAAAAAATTTTAGATATAAAATTATTTATGTGATTTTATGATGGGTTTCACTAAATATTGTCGAATAATGTGGTGAAACCCATCATAAAATCACATAAATAATTTTATATTTAAAATCTTTTTGCAACCTATTTATGGGTTTTTCACCAGCTTGACAAACCCATTTCTCAACCCCCCCAAGTGTCCCCCCCCTTTAAAGGTATTTTTTAGCTTGCCATCAAGTGTTTCCAAGTACAAAGCGAGGTATGTGCTACGCTCACGTGACAATGGATCTGAACAAGGATTTGCCTAAGGGTAGAATATACCAAGAGGCCTGTGAAGAGATCAAAAATGATGTGGCAGAACTTGCTAGGGCTTCACTCCTTGCTGCTTATGGAAACTGAAAAGCTGATTGATCCTTTGCCGCGACCTCTGGAGCCACGAATGAAGAGAGGGATAAAAAAGAAAGTTGGTCAAGCTTTGGAGCGAATTTAGTTATCATTTATACAGTACATATCATTTTGCTTGAATTTGATGTCAACTGTTTGCTTTGTTGAGTTTTTTGGTAATAAAGTATTCTTGTCATGGTTTTATCTCTTTCCGTTTTTACGTATTGAAGAAGGGTCGATTTATAACAACTTGAGACTTTACTGTTACTTGATATGAAGCAATCGAAAAAATGGTGGTCTCACCTAATGAGACAAATATTATTGGCTTACTTTCTGTTTATTTCCTCTTTGTTTCGGCAAAGTTTTTCCTTAATCCAAGAAGAAGCAGGTCCTCTTATCATCTGAAGCTAGTACTTAAAGATGAAAATCAACATAGGCAGAATACAACATCCCCAAGTAAAGTAAAAATTTGACGGGGTAAAATGAATAATTTAGCGGGGTAAATGAATAATTTGGCGGGGTAAATCAGTAATTTGGCGGGGTAAATCAGTAATTTGGCGGGGTAAACGAGTATTTTGCTCAAAATTCAAATTTGGCGGGGTAAATGAATAATTTGGCGGGGTAAATCAGTAATTTGGCGGGGTAAACAAGTATTTTGCTCAAAATTCAAATTTGGCGGGGTAAAAAAATAATTTGGCGGGGTAAATCAGTAATTTGGCGGGGTAAAACAATTTGAGCCATTGGCATATTTGAAAAAAATTATTTAGTTAAAAAGTAACGGAGTGCAAATGACAGTAATGAATAAGTTTAACAATGAAAACATAAATATTCACAAAAGACAAAAAAACAAAACTACTCAATCCATCTTACAGAAGCTTATTTCCAAACAAATCAATGTCACATCTCACAAAGAGCGAAGGCAAATGCTGCTAGCTGTTTCTCACACTCAAACAGGCTGGATGAATAAGTTTCGTTTATTTTAGGATAAAGACGCAGTTTTGAGTGTGTTTGTTGCAGTCGTCCATCCATCCATATCGGATCACTACTAATATTCTCTCCACCCCCAAAACCATCCTGTCTGCGTCTCCAAATAAGGTGAGCAGCCAGGAGGGCTGACCCACAAAACTTCTTGAGCTGCCAGCCTATCGGCGCCTATTATCCCCTTTTCTCCTTCTCCAATATCATCAGTCATTGTCGGGAGATAGAAGAAAAGGTGGGGTTGTATTTTACTCGGAAATATTTTTTGTTCCGAAAACTTGGAGAATGAATGTCTTTACAGGGTAGTTCAAACCAATTGATATTTAAAATAAAAAATTACGGCTCAACTCAAACTTTTCGTAGCCAGGTCACAACCAATGTGCTAGGCTACAGAAAGTTTGTAATAATTTCTCCTAACGCCAAATACTAAAGCGAAGACTTAAAAATGAGAAAATGGGACTTATTAGTTCAAGACTACCGAAGAACAGTTCAAAATGACAACAGAGAGAATTTTGAATTAACAGTCAAACTTTGATAGTCCGTCACTCCTCGGTGCCGTATTTAGGACTAGCGGAAGTGACAAAGTGCTACGGTAATATAATAAAGGTTTATTGGATCATCAATAGCATCCAAAAATGATAAAGTCTATAATTCAATGATAAATAAAGAAAATGAACAATTAAAACATAAAACAGTCGAACCTGGGTTATCCGCCACCCTAAGCATGAATGATCCTAAGGTTCCTGGGGTGGCGCATAACCATGGTTTAACTGTAAAAGGGGATTCAAGAATTTTGCAAATTTTGTTTTGGCAATAACTAGCTTGTAGGCCAAACATTGAAATTCTCTTCGCTTCTTCGTGGTTTAGATCCTGGTCTAAGGATTCTGTATGGATTGGCACGCTTAAACCATAGAGGGGATCAAGCAAAATTCGTTTTTTCACATTATATACCAAAAATTTGCTTTTCGAAATGGTTTGAAAAATTCGATCTACGCAAAAGTCATGGCCGCGATTATTGAGACACCCTGCATATCACTTATGGTACTTTTGCAGAGGTGATATCTGTATTTTTTAAACAAATTTTTACTTTTCGAGAGACCCGAAATTTTTTTATTTTTTAAACTCAAAAACTTTTTTTTTGCTTCAAACTATCAATAATAAATGGATAAAATAAGCCTTTTTCTTCAAAATAGTCGAAGTGTACTTTTAACCAAAATATTCGTGCCGAATCATCAACCCTACTGATCAATGATGCAATAAAACACCGAAAAATTATTTAACGCTAGCAGAGCTGTGTTTGGCGCACCCTGTATAGAGCACTGTTACTTTTTTCTTCCTTCTTGCTTCTCGGATCGATGATTCTTTGAGGAAGAAGGAAAAAATACTGCAAATGGATCGTAAAATTGCATGGATGAGCGGTAAGAAGTCGGTCAGCTGCAGTATCCACCATATTGGCTAGGATCAACAATACCTGCAGCAAAAGTTTTTTCTCCTGTTATTGCTGCAAGCAATACTTTTTTCACCAATTCATCATTTTTTGCCGTTTTAATTGCACTTAATTGTTTCCCGACAAAGTGACCATTTACAGTGGATTTTAAGTGAAATATGAGGATTTTTTTCAAAAAGTTTTAACAGGAAATTTTTATTAGCAAAACAGTCTTTTTTCACACGGGGTGAACAGCTTTTTATTTTTGAGGAATTTTCAGAGAATAGAAAGAATATTTGATGTAAACGATTTCAATTGTCTGTAAGAGCATAAAATGTTCAAAGGAACAGCAATTAAAATACAATACAATTACATACCTATGTGTTGGCTACTAAAAAAATTTAAGCCTTAGTATACCGTATATATTTCCTTAAATTACTTCCCTCCCCAAAATCCGTATTTTGTACGCAGAAGCCATTTACTCAGGTTTTCTAGCATTCTTAGATTATTTTGATGTTACACGACCTCACAAATAACAGCCCTGAATCTCAACTATCCGAACATACCGAATTTGCCGGTGTAGCTTAAAAATCTAAGAAAACATTGTGAAATCGAGAAAAAAGGTCCGGATAAAAATACGGATTTTAGGAAAGGGAGTAATTAGAGGAAAAACGGTAGCTTTCAAGTTGTATACTTTTATGCTCATAATGAGCGCTAGAATCTAGCAAATATTTTGATAGTGAAAAATCCATAAAATTATGTTAAAAAGTTCAGAAATAAGCAAAATCAAGTCAAATAACAATGTGTTATGGAGATTAGATTAAAGTGTCTGCTAGATTCTAATGGTTTTTCTGGTAAGAAAAATTTACATATTTATATAAAAAATTTCAAGACCAGCAAAACCAAGTCACATAACAGCGTTTTACTCAACCTTATCTCCATAACACATTGTTACTTGACTTGATTTCCTTATTTCTGAACTTTTCAACACATTTTTATGGATTTTTCACTATCAAAATATTTTTTTTTATTCTTGCAGTCATTTTGAGCATAAAAGTATACAACTTGAAAAAAAATTGTGTGAACAAAAGATATTGAATGAAAATCCCCAACTAAAACCACGATACCCGTATCATGAATATTTTATGTTTGATTATGGAGCCAGTTTTCGTCTGGTCTCACTGGTAAAGTTTTACTAGGAAGTCATACATACTCTACAAGAATATGCAATAAAAAAATTCACGCGACAGGGTCCTCAGAATGACACTCCAGGAGGGTCCCTAGCTAGACGAAAAAATTTCCTATGGCATTGATTTTCAGTTTTGTTCTACAAAAAAGTTATACGTCAAAAAAATTAAAAAAATTATCAAAAAACACGCCAACTAATCTAACAACTCAAGCAGTGAACAATTAAAACAAAAATCAGTTATTTTTTGGGTCAGAGTGCATGATCTTAAAACAAAGAAAAACAATAAAAAATAGTTGAGTAAAAGAGGCAACCTCATTTAGCAGCGTTTCTTCTGCCCCTCTGTGCGACCCCACATAAATATTTAGAAAGGAGGAAAAAACGGAAACAAATATGAAATCAATTGTAGAAGATAGCAAGAGCACCCAGATATCCTTGCTGCGCTCAACCTTCAATAAGATTTCCTTATCAAAATTGGGTCAATCCCAGGCTGTAAGCAAAGAAGACACCACCGATAAATCAAAACTCTTCTCTAGACTAACACACACAGGCACTTCAAGAGAACTTATTTCTCTAGTGTTGCTAGTGATTATAATTACAGCACATATACAACATCTACTATGCAAAACCAATAGGGTTACATCGATCCAACCGCTTTGTTTATGTTACCGACAGCATTCTACTGAAGGTTCTGTATTAATCTTGTGCGGAACGGCCACCACCATGCTAAGTCATTAGTCAGCAGCATCGAAGAGAACTTTGAAATCACAACTATCAAGCTTGACTTCGGCATCCAGAGGTTACTGCATCTTGATCGGTTTATCTTCCCCCGAAAGCACCCCTCTCCAAAAATTATTAAAATCAAGGGGTTTTGATTTTGGTGTTACGCTTATTGATATGACTTGTGGCCTAAGCATAAGCCTACGATCCTAATCCTATATACTAAAAGAGAGTTTGTGTCCGTCCGTCCGATTTTGTCTCAAAAATGTCTCAAAATTGTCGTTTGAAAGTTGGTCTCAAGAGGAAACAGAAAAATATTTTTTGACGACTCAGTCTTTGAGAGTCTCATCATTATTTTTAGTCAGTGGTTAATTCTCTCATTCTTTTATTTGTTGACTAGAGATACTAAAGCAGAAGGATTTATATCGAATCATAGAAGCATTACACAGTTCCAGTACCTTGAATGGCCACCACTCGGGTTTAGCACCTTGATTCTTTGCTTCTTCTCTTGAGACATCACGAAGAGTAGAGATACTAAAGCAGAAGGATTTATATCGAATCATAGAAGCATTACACAGTTCCAGTACCTTGAATGGCCACCACTCGGGTTTAGCACCTTGATTCTTTGCTTCTTCTCTTGAGAACTCACGAAGAGTAGAGATACTAAAAGCAAAGGATTTATATTGAATCATAGAAGCATTACACAGTTCCAGTACCTTTAATGGCCGCCACTCGGTTTTAGCACTTGATTCTTTTCTTTCTAGTGATGCTTCTATGATTCAGATATAAATCCTTCTGCTTTAGTATCTCTACTCTTCGTGATGTCTCAAGAGAGAGAAGCAAAGAATCAAGGTGCTAAACCCGAGTGGTGGCCATTCAAGGTACTGGAACTTTCTTGGTGGGTTACGAAAGAATGAAGTCATTTAAGAATCTCTGTATTTCATTTGATCGCTGTTTGTATAATAAACTTTGTCTTTTGCATCATCCAATCACTTAAATTGAATTTTGAAATCGATTGAACTATTCGAGTCTTTTTCGAAAGTTTCGAAATATTTCATACGAATCTCATTGTCTTGATTCAAACAGGAATCATAGTTCAGTCGAAGTGCTAATAAAGTGAACACTTTCGTAAATTTTACTCAAAAAGGCACTTTTACTTAATTATCCGCAGAAAAATACGGGACCTTCGTAAATTTTGCTCATGAGAAAGACGCCTTGAAAATCTCAACTACCACGTCTGAAAGAGTCGGTAAATGTAGTACTTTTGTATGTTCTCGAAAGGAGTTGATAGATCACGACTTATGTTTCGAGTCTCATGGTTCATGTTTTATGTCTCATATGTCCTCAATTTGTTTGTGGCTCATTCATCATGGTTCAAGTTTCATTGAATGTTTCATATCTCTTAGCTAACATTTATTCATCGTATGCTTATATGCTTAATTCATAGACTTCTAAAAGACCACAGACCACTGTTATAAAACCCGCAATAGAAAAAGACGTTTTTGTGAATCCCACCACAGGTCACAAAACGAACGCTTTTGTGATCTTAGCAACAAGAAAAAAGACTCCATGTCATGTATAGTTTCTGATTTTTCTCAATCGTCCAAGTATCTGAATGAGATATCGAATCAATGATTGAGCGGTTTAAATTGAAGCCTTTCTTGATTCTCAAAAGAATATGTATATTTTTTGAAGTAAAACAAACGAAAAATAAACAAAAAAATGATACGGAAACATCAGCGTAAATAAATTGAAAAATACTACGGAATTTATAGCGAAAAAATTCGAAAATATCAGCGAAAAATAAAACCCGCCCGCAGGGCGGGCAAAAACTAGTCCTAACTAAAATGCACATTCCCTCAAAATAAAATTCTTTGGAGAAGGGGATGCACTTGGGCTTTTCACTTGGGTCACTTGGATTGTCACTTGATTCACTTGGGCTTCGCACGTAAATTTTCCTTATATTTTCTTGAAAATCTTAAACTCTAATTAAAATTTATGTAAATTCTGCGAAATTTTCTGTGACCTTATATGTGCCCTAAATGTTACATTTTGCCAACCCTGCCTTTGTTACGTCTATATTTCTGAAAGGCCACTGTTAGAGGAGAGAAAAAGGTAAACAAATATTTAGTATTTGACAAACAAAAATCCAAGCTGCACTTTTCGAATACCGCATATCTTTCAACAAAAGCCCATGGGCTCTATTTATCGATCACTTATGGCTTGTTCGCAATGGTCAGAGTTGGAGTAAAATGTTATTGTGAACACCTTTACTCCAACTATTGTGAACAAGTCATAAACAATAACAAAATAAAAACACAAACTGTCTTCATACGGTAATCTATAGATGTACAAGTATAAATAAGAGCAATAACAAGTGGATCTGGTTGTAAACGAGCATATTAATTTGTAGCACACAGACAAGAAAACATTCCAGGTAAACTAGTGCTAATTAATCTAGGTCAAGGTTTGACTTTGTAAAGGGGAGAGAAGAGAAGATGTAAGAACGGCAGCAGCCTATATAGCTCTTTCTACATGTCACCACCACCTGAGGCTGCAGCAGCACTGAATGCTCAACCAAATGTGTGTCAATAAATCGGAAGAGGGCGATTAAATACAGGGCAGTGATCCACTATCTACCGGTCACTTATTACTAATACTGCACACACTACAACACAATATATACCACTTCCTTTGGAGAAAAAAAAAAGTGGGTTAAATTAAGTGTGATGAAGCAAAAATCGGGCCGATGGACTTAAGGTAAATCCATGTGAAGTAAATTCATCTGCAAAATTGGTATCCACTTTTATCAGATAATTCGGGCCCATAGGAGACCATTTTTACGCATTTTTGACAGACTACCTTATTTTATTGGTTGAACATTATATGGGACCTCATTTTTCACAGAAATCTGTGCGACTTGCTTCTTTATTGGCATTTTACATGGTCTTAGACGAAGATGATTGAAAAAAAAGCAAGCAAGTTACCAAGCAGTGCCATTTTATATATTTTGTTGCTTGGACTATAGCCAGGATTCGTAACTCAAAATTTTGAAAAAAAGGACATTTGGGTGAAAAAAGGACATTTTTACCATTTTTCGTCAAAAGTGCCATTTTTCCAGTGCTTATTGCCACTTTGAAGCGAAAATTTTTTTGACTAAAATCTTTAAAAATAAAAAAGATTTTGGGTTCTAAAAAAGGACAAATCTTTTCAAAAAGGACACATACGAGCCCTGACTATAGCTCTTAATAGACCATCGCCATTGATGAAAATGGGAATTCCGAGTTTTTAAATTCGCGGGGGACAGCTCTATCATTGCAAAAATATATTTCGAATTTTTTGTTTGTGAATAAAATTGTTCAAAATTATGAACCGTCCACCAGTCGAGCCCAACGTTTCTTGACAATGCCAGATCGGACGACTTAGCTGACTTCCATTCAGCTATAACCTATTGCTGGTAGCCACTAGCCAGCTAGCAAAGTTATTTCCGTAATTTTTAATCTTTTTATGCCAAATTATAGAGTTCGAATTTCTTAATCGGGACTGATATTGAGATGTCCAATATTCGCAGGTGTTATATTATATAGGTTCATTCAACTATATTTTCAATTGATTGTGTCCGGAACCAGCTCCGGGGCGGCCTATAGCCGAGGGCGCCCAGTCATTTGAGTGTCCACTTATCCAGGTTCCACTGTGAATTTAATTGGTTGCATCATTGTTTGTTGTTTATTTTTTGCTTTAAATCGAATACGTATTCATAATGAATTATTTAAAACTGCTTTTCCTTTAAAAATAACTTTTTTAAAAACATGTTTATTTGTTTTCGCAGTTCCTGTTTAATAAAGGATAAATACGAAGAAAAAAGTGTGGGAACAGTCATTTTTATTAGTCAAGATGGAATGTCTTAAGTTATTCAAACACAACATTATTAAAAGTCAACAGATTATTCATATAAACTTGATGAAAACAAAATAATTTCAATACAGTACTTCTCGTGATTTCCCACGTCTGGCCATAAGTTTTTAAGCTAAATTTAGGGTTGATCTCGAGACTTATGGGTGGTTGAGCCTTTATATAAGGACACGCAAAAGACCGGCCAAACGCCGTCCTTCTATCCAGGTTCCACTGTACAGAAAATCAAGACCGAAAGACCCAAAAGCAGTTGTCCATATATGGGTGTCTTATGTACAAGTCGGGCACTGGTCAGTTAGTAAAGTTATTTGGAATATACCTCCCCAATAATTTGGAAGATACCTAAAACGGCACTTGTTTAATTCGGGGTTGGCGGGGGAAGGTGGGGCCTTATTTATTATCAAATTTTTTGCTTAGACAAAGCCTAAGGCGTAAACTAGGCCAGTGCAAATCAAGACAAAATCAAACTTTTGTATCAAAATATAAGTCTTACTGGACTTTTGTGAGTATCTTAGCAGTCAGTTACATTGGTGAAAATGAGCGTTTGATGCAGGACCCCGCAGTAAACAAGTGTCCCTAAAACCACCATATTTGGAAATCAAGTTTACAAAAAAGCCCTTGTTAATAATATAGTAGTCCTGAGTCTAAGTCTTAATTATTGGGTGAGGTATATTCCAATAGCGCTTTTTGGGAAGGGTATATTTCAGTAGCGCCTAGAACTGTTATATGAACTAAAATTTGAAGAAATTTCAAATAACATTCTGCTTTGGGTTATATCAAGCATAGAGTTAATCCTCGTGGTCGGTCTCTGGGGGTGGCGTTAGATGGAAGGTTGCTTTTAGACAGGATACAGGGAGAATACTGATGACAAGTAGTATTTGGTATTACAATAAGATTATGGAAGAACAATTGTATATACAGAACACTATAAATATATAACAATAATCAAAAATTTTGCAATAAGGTTAAAAAAATGTTTGATTCTGCGTTACCTAAACCTAAGTTCAACGAGAAATTAGATTACAAGTCCAATATGATCACTTAAATAACATGGTTCAGTTATTCGATTTGGCTAATTGACTTGTTCCCGTTGTCCTGAGGGAACCACTATATACTCATTGAGTAGTTGTGACCGCTTTCCTGGAACTCTCTGCGAACCACGCCACGGTATTCACAACAGTTCTGCTGGATCAACAGGTCACTGCATCCTCGGTGACAACACTCGTGCGTAATGTCTGCAAATATGAAAAAATTAATTTTGCCGGTGATTTTTTCATCCCTGTCGCAACATGTCGCAAAACTTTGTCACAAAAAATGGTTCTATAGATCGGCATCACCTTCCAACCCCTCCTCACCCTAATTCTAAATCGTGTTTTTGGCATTGAGTTTTTGATCCATCTTTTTTGAGGATCGCTTCAGGCAAGTTACCTCTCAATCTGGGGCTTATCTCATTGGGGTGTAACATTTTTTCGCCGAAATTTTGGTGGTAATTTTTTGGCTATAATTTTTTTCTGTATCGAGAAATAAAATATGTTAGTACTGTTTTTTAGCTGAGATTCAGGGCTTCAAAATGAGCTATTGATAATCAACATCTGTATAATAAATTTTGAATAAAATTTCCCAGTGTAACACTCAAGCCGAAAAATGGTCGACTCCATTTCTAGTGACTGGAAATTTTTATCCAAAATTTTGCGATCAGATATTAATTGTCAATGAATTATTTTAAGCGCTGAATCTTAGCTACAAAACGGTATTAGCATAATTTTTTTCTCAACACAGAAAAAAGTACAGACGAAAAATGACTACTGAAAAATTGTCTGGCGGAAAAATGTCCAAGTCCCTCTCATTGTTCACAAAGTTGCTGGTAACTTGTCAAAGGGCATTCTTCGATAAGAGGATGAAAACGCAACGCCAAAAACAAGATTTGAATTAGAAGGTGCCCGGCCATTAGAAGAAAACAACAGTAGTTATGTTTAAACAAGCTTTTGTTATAAAAAGCTCGTAAAAGACCTTTTTGGTTTTAGTACGTAAGAAACATGCACTTAATGATGGTTTTTTTCTTTACCAAAAGAAACTTGTTTTTTTGTCTAGGAACAAGCAAAACAAAGCAGATTTTCTATATATGTCTTAATAAGCAAATAAAATTGAAGAAGGAGTTTTTCTCTGAAATTTTTCACCGTCAAATTTCATTTGCACAAATTTTGATAACGAAACAAAATAAAAAGTAGTGGGAGTGCACCATCACACACATGGGCTTGGGCTTGTTGGGTGACTTCCCAAAAAAATCTCCTTCAAACAATAACAGCAGTGCTGTTACAGCACTAAAAATGGTGTATTAGATACTTGGTCAACGAAGGAGGATGCTTTGAAGGTGGTGTCTATCACATAATTGTTGCCAGAAAAGTAAAAGAATTTAGTGTGACTACAGTCAAAAATGAATTAAGGACATTAAAAGGACCAGCAAAAACGCTGTCCTCAAAGGGCATGCCTGTGTGTTACATGGAGAAAAAAGCAGAGACCAGCAGTTTTTTCTTTCTCGAAAAAATTGCTACATGTGTTCTCATCTAGTTTTTTTTAAGTTTTCTGCATATTTTTAAAAAGTAGTACACGGCTTTCAAAACGCCCGAAAATGTTTCCTTTAAAGGGCCTGACCTCTTCCTACTCGGTGGTCCCCGCCAATTCAAAAATTTCCCTTGATCATTTGGACTTCTGTACGGATTTTTCCGCTAGGTTTCTAACAAACTAAGCCTAAAATTTGATTTCAGGCCTAGTTTTGTTAGAAACGTGGCGGAAAAATCCGTACAAAAGTCCAATGATCAAGGGAAAATTTTTGAATTGGCGGGGGACCACCGAGTAGGAAGAGGTCAGGCCCTTTAAAGGCCATTGCCGTCTCCGAGACAACGGTTGTCCTCCGCCAATTCAAATGTTTTTCTTTATCGTTGGATTTACGTACGGATTTTTCAACTTGGTTTCTAACAAAACTATACCTAAAATTCAATTCTAGGCCTTGTTTTGTTAGAAACCATGTTGAAAAATCCGTATAGAAGTTGAATGATTAGGGCAAAAATTTTAATTGGCGGGGACAATTCAAAAAGGTGGCAATGGCCCTTTAACTTTTAAATGAAATTTGGCGGGAAAATAAAAAGACTCCTAATGTTTGACTAGAAAAACGAGTCCTGGGTTCAAAATGGCTCCTAGTTTGCGTAGATGCTCGACTTTGTAACAATTTGCCCCAACTATGTAGTAGAGTAAATTCAGGCTACATTTTGGTATATGACTCATCTTTTGAAATGCAAACTTCCGCATTCTCATGCAAAAATAAGTTCATTTAACTTTTTTTCTATATTTGACGTGAAGTCTGCACTTTTGTTTACATGAACTCAAATTGTATAGGAAATGTTGAAAATATGATATTTATGACCTTAGTCTACTTTTCGATCTTACGTCGAATGGACTAATAATAGTAAAATTTACAAAAAAAATTCAAAAATCGAAAGTGACGGTAGGTAAGATCGAACTCATGACCTCGAGGAAAATAAATTTATTTGCTATGTAAAATCGTGGGTGGGGTGATAAATTGGCCAATCGTTTTTTGGCCAAACTTCTTCTCAGGACAAATTCGGTTATGACCAATCTTTTATTCAACCAGCCTTGGCGTTCCGCCACGGAAGCTTTGGCCAATTCAACACTCCGCCAATCGAACTTTGGCCAATATTATACTTCAGCCAGTCGGACTTTGGCCAATATTATACTTGAGTCAGTCGAGTTTTGACCAATATTACTTCAGCCAGTCGGACTTTGGCCAAGCCTTTGTTTCAGCCACTCGGACTTTGGCCAATATAATACTTGAACCAGTCGAGTTTTGGCCATTGTTATACTTCAGCCAATCGAGTTTTGGCCAATATAATACTCGAGCCAATCGAGTTTTGGTCAATATAATACTTTAGCCGAACGAGTTTTGGCCAATATTTTACTTGAGCCAGTACATAACTGTTTCCAATTATATATATAGATATCATATGTTACCAGCAATTAAGAGCCATTAAACATCGTCTTTAACTAGATATTTATCTTAATAAAAGTTCTCTTTTATATATCTAATAGGCTTATTCATGGCCTCAATTTTACTCTTTTCTAGATATCGTCATGGAAATTTACGATGATGAAGAGATCCCGACTTTTTGCCTGACATCAATTATGGAGTCTATGAAGATGAAGAGGATTCGTGCCAATGGAGGATCTCAACAACTTCCGAGTCAACCCGAGCCTGAGCAGCTTCAGTTTGTTATGAGCAAGAAGGGACGTGATATGGTTGAATACGACGGTTACTTTCTTTAATTCATTCCGATGACAATTTTTTTTATTGTTATCATTCAGGTTACCTGTATCTTTTCGCTACAACGAGGCAATGGAGACGTCGTTTACTCTTGCAAACATCACAGAGGAGGATGCATGGCCAAGGTTGTTCTGAATAACACAACTACAAAATGGAGACTATCACTGAGCATTCCCATGAAGCAGACCTGTGGATGTAGGCAAACTTCAAGTGTATCAAGAGGCTCTTCGCATAAGTATGGCAAATCGAAAGTAGAAAAAGCAAATGTGAGTGCAACGAGCCAAATTTAGTATTTTTAGATTTCACCTCGCGACGTGTACAACCAAGCCATTGAGAACCTCATCCTAGATGACTCTGTGATTGCCGCTGTTGACTATGAGAATATTCGTCACTTGATCGCAAGGCTAGAAAGGTAATAAAAAAATTATACCTGCATTAGAAAAAATTAATTAAGGACGCAAAGAATTATCCGCCTGGCGCAGAAACTTTCAAGATGAGATACCGGAGGATGGAAATACTTCGCCGACCAGACGCCATTTGTGTTTCACGATGATCCACCGGGTGAAATAAACGAATGTTGATCCTTTCTTCAGACTACATGCTCAGAGTACGTTATCAAATGATTTATTCCAAAATTTAAAATTCAATTCATTATTTTTAGATCCTCGGTGAATCGAAAATCATTGCCTGTGACGGACTTTTGAAAGCAGGTCTGATGCTGATGTTGGCCAGAACTACTCAATACATGCGCTTGTCAATGGTAAGAATTGTAAAGCTTGATATCGATGTCAAGATTTAATTTTTAAGTCACCTTGTGCCCGCTGTCGTAATCTTTATGAGAAACAGGAAGAAACAACATATGTGCGTCTGCTGAACATTCTGCGAGGCATAATTCTTACAAAATACAACCTTGCCATGCAGCCTGAAGTGGCTTTGACTGACTTTGAGCGAGCGATACGTGCTGCATTAAGGACAGTTTGGCCAGGCTAGTTTTTTACTCAAGTGAACTTATGGCTAACGGAAAATAAGAAAGTTATTTCAGCTATCGAACACCGTTGTTGCCACTTTCATTTCAACCAAGCTGGCGTTAAGAGATTCTGTGGTCAGTCCAAGGAAGCAAAAAGGGGTTATATGAAGAATGCGGGTCTGAACGAGTATGTTCGAAAGTTCTTTGCGATAGCTTGATTCCTGTGGATCAAATAAATGCAGCCTTCTCCACCTTAAGGATTTTGATCATCCGGATGTTGGCAAGTACAGAGACTCCCGGGCGTAAGACAATTTATCACTTACTTTGAGAAGGTAACATTTAGTCAATCTTGTCTTGAAGCGAATAAGCCGATTTTTTCAGACGTGGATTGGTTGGACAGACGAGCAAAACATGTGCTAAGGCTATTCGCGTGCGTGACCCACTACTGCAGAATAAGCGATCCAAGACCAGCAATCCGCAATCATTTTGGCTCTGGTAGATGCTACAGAAAACTTCAACTCAGAAAATGTCCGGCAAGTCTTACAAGTGTCACCCGTGCTACGCGAGCTATCCAAGTTGATCGGCGATCCGAGAAGCTGATCGCAGAATTCCAAGATATCCATGAGAAAACATTAGTTGTTGATCATTTAACTGTTGTAAATGTTTTGTTCTTTGAGTTGGTCCGATTTATTGTTGTTTGTTGAAGTTAAATAAAATGTCGCTTTCCATTGATCTGGTGTTCCTTGAAAGTGAGGATAATTAGGTTATTATGCATTCGAGACTTTATATACAGTCGAGTCTCAATAGTGAGGCAACACAATAAAGCATCAGCCTTGATGATACGACACCCTAACTGAGTGACGATATATGAATGATCAGAACAAATCATGAATAAATAAACCAAGGAATGCCAAAGTCTGCTCTAGTATATACATCAAATAGGGTGAGTTGGAAAATAATGGTTTGTTTAGCGTACTATTATTCGTCAATGAGGTTTAGTTGTTGATTGGTCGGAAATGATAATTATAGATAAGTGATGGTGAAGGCAATGAGTTAATTAGGAACATTCACTGGTTAAATTGACTTGCGGTAAAAAAAATTTGGAAAAAGTCCGACTGACTGAAGTAAAATATTGCCAAAACTCGATTGGCTAAAGTATTATATTGACCAAAACTCGATTGGCTCGAGTATTATATTGGCCAAAACTCGATTGGCTGAAGTATAACAATGGCCAAAACTCGACTGGTTCAAGTATTATATTGGCCAAAGTCCGAGTGGCTGAAACAAAGGCTTGGCCAAAGTCCGACTGGCTGAAGTATAATATTGGTCAAAACTCGACTGACTCAAGTATAATATTGGCCAAAGTCCGACTGGCTGAAGTATAATATTGGCCAAAGTTCGATTGGCGGAAGTGTTGAATTGGCCAAAGCTTCCGTGGCGGAACGCCAAGACTGGTTAAAAAATTTTTGGTCGAAAGAAAGTATTGGTTCAAAAAGAAGTTTGGTTAAAAAACGTTTGGCCAACGCTCACCCCAAAACAACAGGGGGACCAAGGAATTTTTAACAAAAAAGAACAGGAGGGACCAAGGCAAGAAAGGGGACCTAAAAGTAAACAAAACGATGAGGGCAGATACAACAAGAATACAAGTACAGATACAGTAGCATATAAATTGTCATAAATGTGCAATTGTCCTAGCGGCAACCGGACAAAAAATTTTTAAAAGTATTTGTCGCGCGACAAAAAAGATTTTTATATATTTTGTCGCACGACAAAAAAGACTTTTTTATTCGGTAGATTCGGGCGAAACAGCCGAATTCACCGATAAAAAGTCTTTTTTGTCGCGACAAACATAAACGACAAAAAAAGGGAAAAGTCTTTTTTGTCGCGCGACAAATTTTTAAAAACCTTTTTTGTCCGGTTGCCGTCCTAGAAGTTACAAGTAAAAACGTAAGCGAAGCGGTGCGTAAGGTAAAAGAAAAACAATTTCGTGTCAAAACAATATTTCTCGAAAATGTCGAGAATCTCGACGAGAAAGGAAAATTAAAATCGAGAAAGGCAACATTTTCGAGACGAGAAGCGAGAAATTCTCGAAATTTTCTCGTCTCGATGCCAACACTAATTCTAAAGATGGTTGACAGTGTTAAGATGTCGTTTAGTAGGCTATTTTTCAGTTTCCGCAAGATTCGTCTCAATGCCCTGGGTAGATACCCACTCCGAGTTGGTCAACTTAGGATTTTTT
This sequence comes from Ditylenchus dipsaci, assembly GCA_004194705.1. NCBI lineage: Eukaryota > Metazoa > Nematoda > Chromadorea > Rhabditida > Anguinidae > Ditylenchus > Ditylenchus dipsaci. Next base: position 200,463 of record SADC01000132.1, on the reverse strand, counting down.
GAATAGGCAAACAAATTATGCTATCTTTCTTAGAAATAGGTGTCTAGAACGGTTTGTAAGAAGCAAAACCTCGATTTGACTCAGTAGCAGCTTCGAAACTGAGGCAGTTCCCTTTCTTCCATGTGGAACCAACTGGAAAAAATATTGAGTACAGCCTAAAATTAAGCGACAAAAACTATCTTTTAATTTTTACTAACGTGCTCAACGCGCCGTTTTAGGCAAGATAAAAGTACTTGTATGCCCGACCCGAATCATTTTTCCAAATGTTGGGGTCGACCACCTTGGAGTGGGTACCTACCCAGGGTATTAAACCCCGCATTTAAACCCTAATTCGAAAATTGAGTATGTTTTACTTCTAAATTGAAAATTTTCTAAATCTTTTGTTTTAAATATTTCGCTGCACTTTATGTGCTATTACTACTTATTTTAGTAAGGAATTGAGCAAAGTTTTAATAACTGGGGCTTCCGCACTAAGAAACTCTAGTATCCAAGGCATTCAAAAGGTTAGATTAAGTTTCCAGTACCATAGTCAAGCAATCGCACTGAGATCGGCTATATAAGGCACTTAGTGTTACCTAGTTGTTTGGGATAGCTACCTAATAGTACCTATTTCCTCAATATTTCCTCAATGGTTATAGCAACTTCCAGAAATTCGAAGACCACCTTACTAGGTACTGGCGTTTTTGTTGATAAAATGACTTTTTCGTAATTATCAAACCATTTTTAGAGCATATTTTTAGGTAGGAGACTATGGTTTTATTATTTTCAGATTCTAATAGAGGTTTGCCCTTTCAGGATGAATACAAGCTGTTTTGCTACCCTTTAAGCATGAATACAAGTGGTTTTCGTACTCAGCCTAAAGTTTATTAATCCTTCAAAAACAATTACTTTTATAAGTAGTCAAGAAAAAGTCTGCAACCAGTAGGATTCGAACCTGTAACCTCGAGGAAGAAAATACCTGAGGATGTATTTATTGCAGAAAATATTTACCGTAGGATGAATTACCGAGGATAAAATGAATTTAGCGAGAGTTTGCCAAGGATATGTATCATTTTTTGAATTGGGATTTTTTTAAATATTTTTGGATCAAATTAAAAAGTAGCGACTAATGAGTAACTACTGAAATATAGCGACTAATTACTTAGTTCTGGCGACTAATTCAAATTTGCCATAAATTGGAAAATTTAGCGACTAATGGCTGAAATCTGGCGACTAATTTGATTCTCGACACGAAACCAACAATTTTTTTATTTTTTGTGTGAAATTCAGGGGTAAGCAAAGACCAGATGGCTCAGGACCCACTCCGAAGTGGTCCTGAGCCATCTGGTCTTTGCTCACCCCTGAATTTCACACAAAAAATAAAAAAATTGTTGTTTCGTGTCGAGAATCAAAATTAGTCGCCAGATTTCAGCCATTAGTCGCTAAATTTTCCAATTTTACGGCAAATTTGAATTAGTCGCCAAAATCTCAACAAGAACAGGGCCGCAAACAAACATAACGGCTCTCTTAAAATTTCACCAAATTTCCTCCGCCAAATCATCTCCCACCTCTTTAGTGTATTATAATTTAATATCATAAGTACTCCGTAGTAATCAACCCGTTAATGTGCACTGATCGGATTTTTAACACGAGAAAGACTGAACAGAACAACCGTTGTTTCTGGTGCAGAATTTTACGTAGATCATTTTTAAAAATATGAGTATGGGTGTTTGGATGTGATCAAGTGACCTAATAACCGGTTTGAAATGGTCGACTATTTCAAGGAAAGTGACTAATCTCCCGAGAGGTGGACACCACTTTACTCCAGACCACATATATGACTGTAATATGTCAAAAGAACCGCCAGAATCTGCTTTTTCGAATGAGTGTATGTTAGATGAAATCTGTGCGCAAAAAGTGGGACAACCAGCGTCTACCTCACAAAACCACCATTTTCTGACTTGTCAAATTTCCACTTAAAGTCGTTCAAGAGCACGTCACAGCTGTCTATAACTGCTTTACGCTCACTCAATACTCGAAAAATTCAATATCTACAAGATGAGCGAAAAATCAGCACAAAAAGTCATTCAAAAATTACAGAAGAAGAAGTAAAACCAGCTGTTTTCCTGATATAAAATTTGAAGGATACCTAGTTTAGCATATTCCTGGCTGATTTTCAAAAGTAAATGGAAAGTGCATTATATCAAAATGCTCAGCGTGAAAAATTCAACAGAACTGTTGCAAAGACTCACGAGATAAAAAGCGAATATCGCATTATTCAAGACAAAACAATTTGACTCAAAAACCATACCAAAAACCAGGGCCCTTTGGACAAAAATTCAGGTGACCGTGGCTTGGTTTCGTGATTTTTTAAAAATTTTATAGATCATTTTTGAAAATCTGCATAAGATACAGGTGTTAGATCACAGGTAAGATTGTGGTCACCTGTTTTTGAGCATTGAAGAAGTATGCTGGTAGCCTGGTCACCGATGGATGATTCTGGTTTTATTTCAATGGGTTTGGAATCAACACAATTATTTTAAATTTCAAATACTTTTAGCAAGAAAAATACTCGTCAAAGTCTTGGCTATTTGAATGTCTGGTTCTAAAATACTGATTCCAAAAGCCGTTGAAATAAAACCAGAATCATCCATCGGTAACCAGGCTACCAGCATACTTCTTCAATCCTCTCAAAAAAGAGGTAAGCCACAATCTTAACTGTGACTTACACTTGCATCTGATGCGGATTTTCATGCTCTATCACGTGATATTTTTATTTTTAAAAATGATCTATAAAATGTAAAAAAATCACGGAACCAAGCCACGGCCACCTGAATTTTCGTCCAAAGGCCCCTGGTTTTTGGTATGGTTTTGGAGTCAAATGGTTTTGTCTTGAATAATGGGATATTTGCTTTTTGTCTCGTGAGTCTTGCAACAGCTCTGCAAGCTGATAAATAAATGCTAAATTAGTGAAAAATAAACATTTGAGATATGCTATCCCCATCTTGCCTAAAATAACACTTTAGACTTTTCAGTTTTTTGTTGAGTTGCAGGGCAGTTTCAGGTCAAAATCATGGTAGTAATTTTTTTCGTCAAAAATAAGATTTTTTCTGAAAGTGCAGTAAACGAGGTACATATAAGGTACTGTTAGTTGATGGGTCACATTTAAAATTTTAACTTTGACTTCAGAGGAATTTGAAAAACATAGATTTTCGGAATATTTAAAATTTGCTGTCTTTGTGGATACTCAAAAAGTGACCAGACATGCCTTATTTTTAAGACGTAGTTGATATATTAGGAGTTTTTCTACAAGAATCTGTTTGACGTTAACTGCTTCGCAGTAAAGAAAAGCGGGAAGTGACCTTCACCACTGAAAAATAAAGAGCTTTTGGAAAACTTAGCCAAAAATGGGTTCAAAACGGTGATGTAAAATAAAGATTAAATGTGCTCTAGCCGCTCCATGAGGCTCGACAACATATGAAGTGCACCCCCTTGAAGTGCACCCCCTCTGGTAGGGGGGTGCACTTCAAGGGGGTGCACTTCAAGGGGTGCACTTAGGGGGTACACTTCAGCTTTAGGATGAGGCTCAATAGCTCAGTTGGGAGAGCGTTAGACTGAAGATCTAAATGTCACCGGTTTGGGCCATGTTTCCTGTTTACATTTTTTGCAAAAAATTCAAACCAAAAAGAAAGACCTGAGGAATTGGCCGCACTTGATCTGTCTGAGAAGTAGCCAGGCCATTAGATTTTACAGATCCGCCGACGACAAAGGGGACTGGAAAATAACCAGGACGGTGGAATTCTGTTTCAGCTAGCTCTCCATATCTGTATTTGCTAACGCTGTCTCCAGTGTTGTCCTAAACAAGAAAATAATTATCCACACTTTGCTCAGTTAGAAAAAAGCACAACCAAATAGTTTTTGTAAATAAGGGGCTGTCAAAAACGTGATTAGTACATTATTGTTTATGGATCATATTGAATTGCAGCTTAAACTAACCTAATGATTAAAGATGCCACAAAATTTTCAGAACCTTTGAAATTATTCAGTAAATGTTGAATATCGTAAAAAACTGAGATCCAGGGCTGCATACTGCAAATTTATTAATTTAATATTAAAGTTGTATTCAGGCTAAAATTGGCTCAATTTCCCAAAATCGATCGCTTTTGAGGATTTTCTTTGACTGTGTCGGTTTTTTCAACTTGGTTTCTAACACAACTACAGTCAAGTCTCGATTTAACGAACCCCTGGGGACCGCCAAAAATGTTCGTTAAATCGAAGGTTTCGTTAAATCGAGAGCTTATTTTAGTCATTTTATTTAATCGGTGGCCAAATAGCCACCAAAAAAAGGTTCGTTAAATCAAGAGTTTCGTTAAATCGGGGTTTCGTTAAATCGAGACTTGACTGTATACCTAAAATAAAATTCTAGGCCTTGTTTTTATAGAAACCAAGTTGAAAAATCCGTACAGAAGTTCAATGATTAGGAAAAAAATTTGAATTGGCGGGGACAACCGCTGCGCACAAAAACCGAGGTCCTTTAAGGGTCGTTTTATGGATAAAATTTCAAATTTTTAGGCCCGTTTCGGCACCGGTGCCGATAATATTTTCGGCACCGGGCGCCATACGCATCTAGATACACTCAAATTTTTTGTAATACACCACTTTGTAAAAGAAGCTTTGCTCTACAAAGCCTATAGGAAAGTTTTTCTAATTTTGTGTGTTTTTATGGATTTCTGAGCTCCAGTGCCGAAATTTAAGTGAAAGTAAAAATTTTGGCGCCGTAGCTCAGAAATCCATGAAAACACATAAAATTATAGAAACTTTCATATAGGATTTGTAGAGCAAAGGTTCTTCTACAAAATGGTGTATTACAAAAGTTCAAAGTGTATCTAGGTGCTTTGTATGGCACCCGATGCCGAAAAAAGCATCGGCAAGGGTGCTGAAATGGCCTAAAATTTGAAATTTTTTATTTATAAAACGACCCTTAAACACCATAAAACAAGTTCATATGCCAAGTCTGTTAGCACTGTTTTGTAGCGGAGAGATTTTTTTACAAAATAATTTATTTATTAATATTTGCATGGTAATTTCGATTGAATTTTACCGCGGGCGGTGCCGAAAAAACGCAAAAACGCTTATTTACAAGCCTGTTCCTGTTAAAGTAACCTGTGCTCAAAACGCTCATTGAGTTCCAAGTGATGTAACAACATCTTAACACTATGTTGTAGCACATAGAGTTGTGGGATTCTCCGGAGAAATAGAAACCGGAGAATTCTCTGGAGAATTCTCCGGAGAATTCTCTAGAATTCTCCGAAAAATCGGAGAAATAGAACTTGAAAATTGTCTTGGTCCCCCTGTGGTGTGAAAAAATGACCAAATATTTAAAATTCCCGCACTTCTAAAATTCGGTTTTTCCATATGGTTTACTTTTGCCATGACGATTCCTAGAGAAATTACGGAAGATTTGACAGAAAACAAAAAAATCATTGAAATAGACAAAATTTGTCTGTTCATTTGACGAATTGTTACTTACAAGACGATTCTCTATTTCTCCGTTTTTCATACGGTCGGAGAAATAGGCGTAGAATTCCAGAGAATTCTCCAGAGAATTCTCCATTCCACAACCCTAGTAGCACAGCTCAAGAGCTACAAAACCCACTTTACAGAAAAATATTTAAAAATGAAAATGTTGAGATATGGTCTTTGAAAAAAAAATCAAGAATAACCAAATACCGCTTTTTCCTAACTTTTTCGAATTGCAGTCATTTTTTAATATGATTACTTTTTTTTTCAAAAGATCATATCTCATCACTTACATTTTAAACAAAATTTTCTGTGAAGTAGGTTTTGTAGCTCTTGAGCTGCGCTAAAACATAGTGTTAAGATGCTTTTACAGCGCTGAAAACTTTATCAAACTTTTGATCAGTGCAAGCAATAAAAAAAGATTATCTCAACGTTTTAAAATGACTTCACAAGTGTCATGAGCCAAGTGCTGATTTTTTTAAAAAAGAATCCACATAAGTTTTACATAACAGTCAAAAGAAGAAAAGGGCTCATGTGTATGGAATATTATTCAGAAATAATTTTGAATATTGAAAACTATCCTGAAAACCCAGTTACTTCAACAAAAACTAAAAGTTCGGCAATTTGAAATCGATGCTTTTGATTCTGTTAAATTATCAATAATATTTTTTTCAGTTATTAAATGTTGATATACCATTCGCTAGAGAATTATAAGGGCTACAGAAGACATATAATGGGCAAAAAAAAGTAATAATTAAAATGGGTCTAACGGCGCCGTCAAAGTTCAGGAATTTTTTTTTTAGTTCACCCTGTAACAAGTTACCCCCTCTTTTAAAGGAGGGGAAAATCATTTAGGTTTGAAAAAGTGGCTCCGGTGGCGCAATGCGTAAGCGTTTGTGTTTTATGGTCTTTGTGACCCTCCTTTGAAATATGGTAGTACTCTACAAAAAAGGACAATTAGTAACCATGGGCTGTTAAAGAAGCATGCCTATGCCCCATGGTTCCCGCCAATTCAAAAATTTTCCTAAGTACGTCCCTTGAGATCAGATCAAAATAATAATTATGAGCTGAGATATTACTATTTCGAGTGGACCAGTCAAAAAATTTGCACCACTCACCTACTTTGGTGTATATCTCAGCTCATAATAATTATTTTGATTTGATCTTAACAGATTCGGATTCAAGAAAAATTTTGCTGTTAGGGGTGGCTTTTCAAAAAATTTTCGCCTTAAAAATTAACGATTTCTAATAAAAAGTTTGAAAAGTTCGTTTAAAAATCTATACGAATTTGGTTTTTACCCTCATTGCCTTAAAATAAGGTAGAAAATGCAATTTTGAAAGTTGGGTGCTTTCAGTGATTAAGTGCTGCATTTCATATACAACATTGTAGTTATCAGGTTGTTTGATAAGTTCTTATACTTTTTTCTTACTTTCTTAGACATAAGTCCCACCATTATTTTATATGCCAAAAGAAAGCTATTTTCTTATAATTTTTTTTCTGTCCAAACACTTTGCTTTTTTGTGTGAAAAATGTTGCAACCTTCGCTTTTTAATATAGTCTAACCAAATATGATGAAGGAAAATTTCCGCACCTACATCCACTATGAATTTGGTAGAATATAATTTGTTTTTAACCTACTTTTTCAGCATGTTGTAGCGCAGATCGAGAGCTACGAGAATCATTTTACAAAACGGCTTCCAAATATAAGAATGTTCAAATTTGGTTTTCTGAAAACGAAATACAAATTACCGAATCGGAGTCTGGGCTGCAAAATTATAAGTTTGGAATGCTTTTTGAATTAAATTTTATTCCTAGAATGCAGCTACCGAATTCGTAGCGGATGCAGTTCGGATTTGGATGGATTTGGAATTTGGATGGACCATTTTGCAAATACAAAATTTCAATATTTTTCAAAATAAAAAGCAAAGTGTTTGGACGAGAAATAAAGTAAAAAGAAGGAGCTTTCTTTGGTATATAACATTATTAGTGTGAATCATGTCTAACAAAAAAAATTCATAATAAAAAGTATAAGAACTTATTGAACAATTTGATATTTTCAATAAACAATCTATTCACTTCTAGCTAAATTTTTTGGTCTTTAATTTTGTTTGTAATTTAAAAAATCTCAAAGTTTACCAAAGGAGCAATTGGAATTCGTTGAGCCAAAGTGCGAAAAATTAGAGAAATAAAGTAAATATATAAAATAAGTAAAAGTCGCATTTGGTAGTTCAAACTTGTAGCAATAAAAATTAGAGCAATGGTCAAAATAAATTTTTGGTTAGTATTAATCATTAAAGGTGTAAAAAGAAGAGGTTTTCTATGGACCTGAACTCCAGCTCCAAACAATTAGCCATACTCATCCAGTTGACTAATCAATCTGTTCTAGAAAAAAACAAGAGTAGCAAGATTAGTAGAGTGCCTCTGTTGTCTTGATTAATGGACGACTTTAGATCTGCGAAATTGAATTAACTGGGCAACACCCCTCTTGTCTGTTTGGACCAGCAGCCAGCATAGACCATCTGCTCCTTACTTTTTTATATCCTAAAATTTTAGGTGTCTGAACAATGAAGATGTCTATTAATCAAAACAATTTGAAGGGATTTCCACCAGGTGATGGGTTGGAAACCACTTGGCTACAGTTATTTTTTTATTAAGTTTTGCAATTTCTCTAACAATTTGTCAGCCACAACAGCCAGGACTGGACCAGCATGCGACCAGCATGAGGGCACGTTACGGTTAAATAGTGCGGTATATAATATACCTCTGATATAAAGGCGCTTTCAGCTGGTACCTGGGCCGCTGTTATATCCAAGCTTTACTGTGTATGTAAAAAAATATATATACCGTATTTCCTCTAATATAACCACCGGTGGGTTTATTTTTCAAACCCCTTCTGAGGGGTGGGTTTATTAGAGTCATTTTGAGATTTTTGTGGCTTCAACCAAAATCCAAAAGCGGAATCGGTAGAGCTCGTGGGAACTAAGAAAACGCAAAAAACAGCTTTACAGAATATTTACTCTGTTCCGAGATACAGACACTGGAAGTTGAGGGGGTGGGTTTATTAGAGCGGGTGGTTATATTAGAGGAAATACGGTAAAAAAATTCACTGAAAATTATGATGAAAAAGTTTAAAACGCAAAACAATAAAGTTTACGCACTCAAAATTTGCTATACAAGTCTGCCCAGAAGAGGTTACCGTTTATGTTTTGATGGAGTCTGCACTCTAATAGAGTCCACCCCTCCTGACTTTGAATTTCTGTATCTTGGAGTCAACATTTTGCAAAACTTTTTATTGGACTTTCTGACCCTAATAGCGACAGATTTTACGCAAATGGCTTTTCGTTACATTCAGAGGCGTAGCCAGAAATTTCTGACGAGGAGGGGGCACCAGACCATTTTTTGGCCACTTTACCTACACCGGTTTTCAAATTTTTGAGGCCATTTTACCTACAGCGTTTTTAAAAAAAAAAGTCTGACGTGGGGCACGTGCCCCGCCTGCACCGTGGCTACGCCACTGGTTACATTTTGCAAATTTACAAATCACCCTATTTTTGTGAAACGTAAAACATTACCTGAATAAACAACAATAGTGCTGCATTTATTGAAACAAATCTTCAAAAACACTAAAATGTTTGAAACGCCATTTTTTAAGCAAAATTTTTTTCTTCTCACAAAATAAGCTTGTGAGGTTGTTGTTAGTTTGATAAAAAAAACTGTTAGGTTTGATAAAAAAAACTGTATCCCCTTCTATGTTTTTATGCAAAATAACAATGCACCAAATGGTTTTGAGATCAAATTTTTTAATACGGAGAAAATCAAGTGGCACAAACAATAGCACAAGGGAATTACATGTATTTGTTGTGGTCATATACAAATTACGTACACGAAAACAACTTTGAGCAATTATTTGTGCATACACACAGAAGAATATTTTCAAGCACATCAATTATATAGCAAATCCCATTAGCCAGCTATTCAGAATAATTCAAAGGTCATTCTCATAATTATATGAGTGAAACTGTATTTATTCCAGGGTGAATCGAAAATAAAAACCTACAAAATTTTATAGCTTTTGAAAATCATGCTTTTGACTCAAGCTTTTCAAAATTCGAAAATCGCTTTGAAAAACTAAAAAATCGATTTTTATCCAAGGTGGTCAGACGAAAAATTTCAAAATCAAGATGGCTGTACCTCATTTCGTAACGCGCCATTTCGTAAAAGGTTCATTTGGTAACAAGTTCATTTGGTAACAGGTTCATTTCGTAACAGCTTTCTTTCGTAACATTTTTTTTTCGTAACAGCGAGATTTCGTACCAAATATTTTCGTAACAGTGATGTTAAGGCGCTAACATCACTGTTACGACTAATTTATTTTTAGCTACCTAATTTATTTTAATCTAATTTACAAAATTTTTTTCATCAACAGGGGGACCAAGGCAGTTTTTTAAGTTTTTTCCGAAATTTTTAAATTGTGTCGAAACCACCCCAAATCGCATAAGCCATCCGTAATTCACCCCCAAATCATCCCAAACTGCTAAACCACCTCAAATCAACCCAAACTATCTAAAAGCACCTTATGCTCTCCAAATCCCGTCAAGCACCCAGTGACCAGGACCATGATACGAGGTCCTCTACTATAGACTGATTGCACCCAGAGGGTTTGAACCAGCAACCTTGGTGATGAGTGTATGGACTTCTACACTACTCAAACACTCCAAATTATAATAAAAAATAAAATATGCGCCCAGGTGGATTCGAACCATCAACGTCTTTACATCACGCCTTAGAATCGCTCAGAACTTAATCCAAGTGGACCAGACAAACCCAAGTGGTCATCCACTGGGATCAATTTTTTTCGCGTTTTCGGGTTCCAAAACAATTTTTCTGCACTAATTCGACCATGCTGAAGATGGTTTGACAGTGGTAAAATCACATTTTATCAAGAAGTTTATGAGTTATCGTGAGTAATTGATTTTGAGAAATCAAGAATTTACGATAGCTCAAAAATTTCTTAATAAAATGTGATTTTACCACTGTCAAACTCGAAAACCTTGAAAAAACATCGATCCAAGTGGACGACCACTTGGTTTGGTTTGGTCACTGTTGATGGAGTTCTGAGCGATCCTAAGGGGTAGTGTAGAGGTTTCTGGTTTGAATCTATCTGGGTGCATACCTTTTTTTACCATAATTTTAGATATAAAAGACAAGCGTTTGAATTTGGTGCCCCTGTTGATGAAAAAGTTGTAAATTAGATTCAATTAAATTATATAGAGCCTTGATCAATATTCAAGGCTCTATATAATTTTGATCAATATTGCCTTGATCAATATTGCGAAAAATTTTGTCAAGAAATCTCGTGTTACGAAAAAATTTGTTACGAAACGAATCTGTTACGGAAAAAATTTTTACGAAATGAATCTGTTATGAAATCTTGCGTTACGAAAAAAATGTTACGAAATGAACCTGTTACTAAATGAACCTGTACCAAATGAACCTGTTACCAAATGAACCTGTTACGAAATGTCGCGTTACGAAATGAGGTACAGCCATCAAGATTTTGAACCAAGAAGAATGTCTCGAAATCAAAGGAACTGGTTCAAATCAATCAAAAATTCGGATTTTTCACGATAAAGACGTAGGATTTGGAAAAAATCAGGGAATTCTTGATAAGTTCGGACATCTGACTACCTTGTTTCTATCAATATATTTCTCTAAATTTTCTTCGAGTATATCTGAATTTTCGCCGCAACTACTTTTTTTGCCGCGAAAAGTCTAAGTTTTGCCGCAAATTTGGTCAGGATCACAGGCAGATGAAGCACTTTTAGAAAAAATTTCGGCGTCAGTAGTAAATGCTCTTTCAACAATTAGAAAAAACAATCCCCCCTCTCCCCAGAACTGAAAAGTAACTAAAACTATAAAATCACTTTTCTAAAAGTGCTTGGTCCCGCTGTGGTTTTAGCTGAATTTGTGGCTATTTACGGCAAAATTTAGATATGCTCAATTTTTCTCCAAATCTCTGCCTAATTCAAAAATATTTTTATGAAGAGCTCTGATTTGTATTTTTTTCCCCACAAAACATCCTACACCAAATTTACATCTACAGTGCTTCTACGCCTCAAAACAACATGAACAAAATTGTCAGGATAGGCCAGATTGGTAGCCAACCATATCACAGGTGTGTCCAATGGTATCACAATACCATGTGTAATAGCTACCACATCTTCACTCAATTGTCCATCCACAAGGAGAGAGCATCCGGTGGAGGGTCGAATCAGAATATGTAGGTGAAAACAGGGCTTTCAGCAAGGCATCTCTCAACACAGTGTCCACTTCCTCTTCTTGGAGTGATTGTTGTTCAGAGTCGGTAGACGAAGAAGCTGTGTGTGTCTTCTTGCGTGGAGTCACTAGAACTTGTCGGAATGGCAAGAAGTCTGGAATATACGGTGATTAAAAAGTTTTTGAGATTGATAAACATTCGAAAGACGTTATTTTTCAACCCTAGAATGGTAACGCTGAAAGTCACCACGTATGGCAACGTTGGGCACTTTGTGCCCTGTATGTATAAATATTTTGACCCTACTATAGAATACCCCCCCCCCCCCAAAAAAAATCCGACCTTTTAAAACTTAAGTAAAAAGCACCCAAATTTATGTCCCAGACCCCGGAAAATGTGCGCAAACTCTTCATTAGTCACAACTTCCGTACGCTGGCCTACCCCCAAGCCTAAGGGCTAAGCCTAAACTTGTTGTTTGCAAGGGTAGTTACAGCGATTTTATAAGGTCGGATTTTGGGGGGGGGTATTCTATAGTAGCGCCAATATTTTCATACAAGTTGGTGGGTTTCACAGTAAAATTAATTTTTTGAAAAATTTTCATTATGAAACCTATCACTGTTCAACAGTCTAAAAGGATAGTAGTTGCACAAAGTGCCCAAGGTTGCCAGCAGCGTGCAGATTATTTTAAAGGGTATTTTTTGGGTAACTGAGATCACACTAGCTTTCTCAATATCCCATTTCAAAGCTAAGCTTTAGGTTTCCTAAATCTGAAAATTCCTAAAAATTATTTAGGTGTAATAAAGACGACAGTGAAATCGGTTAGGGCGCAAAGTGCTGAACGATACCATCCTACAGTTAAAAAAATTCCATACCTCATAAAATCTGATTGGTATGTGCAGAAGAGTATTTTTGTTGTGAGCATCGTCCACCATTAATTTCTTGTTGACAGACCAGAAGTCGTCAAACCGATCTGAATCAAAGAATACACTGCTACACTGGCAAACCTTTTTGTTGCCGCGAACTTTTTTTTCTGCAAAACAGCTTATCACAGCAAATAAAATTAGCGCTGAGGCAGAAAAAAGTATTTCAGCTGAGAAAAAGTCTTTTTGTTGCAAGAAAACGGTTTGCCCCTATTACAGGTCTCCGAGTGAAAATTTCTACTATAAAGTACATTTTGGACTTTTTTCGCAAAACGGTAAATTTGCTATACAAGTCTGCCAGAAGAGGTTACCGTTTATGTTTTGATGGAGTCTGCACTCTAATAGAGTCCACCCCTCCTGACTTTGAATTTCTGTATCTTGGAGTCAACATTTTGCAAAACTGTTTATTGGACTTTCTGACCCTAATAGCGACAGATTTTACGCAAATGGCTTTTCGTTACATTCAGAGGCGTAGCCAGAAATTTCTGACGAGGAGGGGGCACCAGACCATTTTTTGGCCACTTTACCTACACCGGTTTTCAAATTTTTGAGTGGGGGTGTTATTTGCTAGTAGTAACTTTTTTTTACTTCCACAAGATTTACTCATTTTGCTTTTTCATATTCATACATTTTCAAACTTCGAACTTTATATACGCATCGCCTTTTGTCGAAAGTTCTAGTCCCTCTGGGGGTGTTTTAATTTACGCTTTTAGTAAGTTTTTTGACTTTTAGGTCCAAAAATCATCCAGCAATCGATTGCAACCATTTCCATCACTGATTTGCTGTCAGTAACTGCCTCAATTTTGCGATTTTTGACAATGACTACCAAAATTAAAGGAAACTAGCCAAAATGATGCAAACTAGGAACTGAGATTTTTTGCGATTTCAATCTACATTATTTTATACAACCGTATGCTGAAAATGACGGCAAGAAGCAGGGCTACATTTTGAGTGTGAGGTTGCAAATGAGTATGTAAATTAAAATTAGGGAAAAACGTCAGTTCCAGGATACTACCGAAGAGTACTGATATAGTTCTATTGAGGATTTCACCGAGTTGGATTTTTGACGCTACTTGCATATAAACCCCCCCCCAAATCAACTTTTTTTAAAAGTGTTTTAAAACACCCTATATCGACTCAAAATCGCCTCAAAAGTTCAAAAAAGACATTATTTTTGGGTTCTGGTCAATAAAAATTGAGTTTTGGACACTTTTAAATTTTGACTTTTTACCTGTTTTATAATGTTTTGGTCACTGGAGCTGGGCAAAATAGTCTCTAAATGCATTTTTGATCAGAGGTCTCACTCGGAATTATGTCTAAGGTAAGTGAGTGCGCGCATCTCTAACTCTCAAGCCCCTGCCCCCCCCCCCCCAAAGGGGGCGCAGGGGCTTGGGGCTTGCAGTTGAGATGCGCGCACTCACTTACCTTAGACACAAATCACTCGAAAGTGACTCTGAATGCATGAAAAAGCATGCATACCAGAGTTTATTTATGCGAGTAGCGCCGGATTTTTTATATTTTAGCCCTAACTTTATAGCAACTTTTCATCTGTATGATAGCTCAAATGAAAGCCCAGAAGCTTGGCTACATTTTGACACTAAACTTGTAAATAAAAGAATAAAAAAAATAAGGTCTGCAGCCAGTGGTAGTCGAACCTGTGACCTAAGAGGATGCGTATATAAAGTGCCCCCCCCTTTAAAGGACCATATTCGTCGCCGACAACGAGAATTTCAAATGTTTGAATTCGCGCGGGACAGTTCTCTTTCGTCTTTCATTGTACTCTTTTGAGTCATTCGAAGCAAGTCAAAAGAGTACAGTGCGGGACGAAAGAGGACTGTCCCGCGCGAATTCAAACATTTGAAATTCTCGTCGTTGGCGACGGCTATGGTCCTTTAAAGGGCCTGACCTCTTCCTACTCGGTGGTCCCCGCCAATTCAAAATTTTCCCTTGATCATTGGACTTCTGTACGGATTTTTCGCCACGTTTCTTCAAACTAGGCCTGAAATTAAATTTTAGTCTTAGTTTTGTTAGAAACCTAGCGGAAAATCCGTACAGAAGTCCAATGATCAAGGGAAAATTTTTGAATTGGCGGGGGACCACCGAGTAGGAAGAGGTCAGGCCCTTTAAAGGGGCATGCCCACGCTAATAAGAGGTGGTGCCCGGGAATTCAAATTTTTTTCCTAATCATTAAACTTCTGTACATATTTTTAATTTGTTTCTGACAAAACAAGGCCTAGAATTTTATTTTAGGTATGGCTTTGTTAGAAACCAAGTTGAAAATTCCGTACACGAGTTCAGTGATTAGGAAAACAATTTGAATTCCCGGGCACCACCTCTTACTAGCGTGGGTATGCCCCTTTAAGGACAGTCATTTTTGAAAAAGCTGTAACTAAAACCTTTTTTGAATTTGCGCAAAGTTTTTCTGCCTCATAAATATTCTCTTTAGTGTTTTAGTTTTACAAGGAGGCCCATCTCCGTGCGATGCTTGCTTTTGTATATAAATTTTCGTAATTCATTCCGATTTTACCAAAAAAATAAGTAAGAGCGGGAAGAAAAGATGACATCAAGCTTGCATATTTGAGCTAGAGAAAACTGGCTGAGAATTGACACCAGGGGCGGTATTAATAATCGATTTACCCTACCTTTTGCCCTTACCTCTACCCTCACCTTTACCCGTATTAATAAATAAATTTTTACTTCTACTGATGCCTCTACCTTTTACCCTTACCTCTACCCGTATCAATAAAGAATTTTTACCCTTACCTTTACATGTACCTTTTACCTTTACCCTAACCTCTACCCATATCAATTAAAGGTAGAAGTAAAGGTAGAGGTAAGGGCAAAAGGTAGAGGTAGAGATAAGGGTAAAAGTGGAAGATAGAGGTAAGGGTAGAGGTAGGGGTAAAAGGTATAGGTAAGGGTAATCTTTATCAATACCGGCCCAGAAGATAAACCGGGATCAGTAGAGCTTTAAAGAACCTTAAAACCCCAATTCAATGTCCTGAATTGCACTGACAGAAGGTGAACACGCAAAAGCAACCGTCTGATGAAGATGGGCTACCCTGCACATTTATTTTTTGCAAAATTTACTAGCATCTCAGACTAATATACTGTTTAGATTGAAAATGTCGCCTCAAGACACTCTTGGACTACATATTGGAAGCTTGATCAATCTTATTTCAAACTTGGACATCCGCTATGAGGGATTCTGAATGTAAGCTATTTCAATTTTTCTATTTTGTTCTAAGCTCATATTTTAGTGGGTCAATATCCGTGAGTCGACCATCGCCTTGTCCCAGGGTAGTTCTAGTTCTGTGTTTGATAAAAAATATACATATGAGTTTTTTAGTCCGTTCTTTTGGTACTGAACGTCGGCTTAATGAGGTGATTAGTTTGTTTCTATACATCGTGTGAAGTTGCAGCATTGGGCGGCTTTTTATCACGAGTCTATTTTGGCCGTAACTTTCTTAGTTTTTAATATTTCAACAGTGTATTTTTTATCCGAAAGCTGAGATATTATTAATTTCGTTGGTATCAAAACTGTTCAATGGTGTTGGCGTTTTATAGTTAAAAATGTGTTTAATTGAAAAGTTGTTTTTCCGGTTAGACATGGTCTAAAGAGCTGTAGAAAATCTGAAGTGCGTAGAATGGATCATTCGAAAGGGCAAAAGTTGACAGCGGTTAACGGATTGATGAGAATTTCCCGCTGAGATAGATAGGCCATGAAACCTCGACTTCTTCAGCTTCGTTTTGCATAGTCGCCGCATAGGTCGTCGTGTCACTTCTTTCTGTGGAAATGGATAAAGAGCTAGGTCTACACAGCTCTCATAGTCAGCATGGCTAAACTCCGAACAAAAATTGAGCTTGCCTTCGTAAGCCTTCCGCAAGAAATGGTCGACAGAGTAATTGGAGCATTTGAAGCCCTCCTTTAATACTGTCTAGAAGTGAACGGAAAGAGTTTTAATCAAGAATTTTAAGTAACATGTGTTTTTTTGTGTGATAAGATTTGTTTCTGTTTTAGTCACGATTTTTCTCTCAGTTTCGTGCTAATTGATCCCCCCAAGAAAGTCGCCAGAAAAAAAAATGTGAACCCCGTAGTCGATTCTGATAAAATTAAACTTCGTAAAAAAGTTATTTATTATATAAGGTATCTGGATGAGTTATTCTAGTAGGATTTACAGGGTGTTTCAAGAAATTAGCCGGTTTATAATGGCCAGAACTGTTTTCTTAAAGCGATTTATTAAATTCTGTTTTTGCCAGTCGATTATTCTCGCCGACAAATTTTTTAGTATATAATGTGAAAAACACGATTTCGTGGTTTGAGGTCATGGCTATCCAGAGACCATCTACAGTCTATGGCCAAAACCACATGAGTGACCATGATAAAAAGTTGTTCCCATAATACTCTATAAAATTATTGTCGTTGAGAAAAAATACATTGACGTGAACAGAATTTTGAAATTCGCTCAGCAATAAAATAATGGCTCTTTTTAAACCGGCGAATTTCTTGAAACACCTTATACAGTTGAGTCCGCTTTAGTGTACACCCCAAAAGTTGGTTCCAGCCTAGGGTCCGACACTTTTTTAACTTCAATTTTTGAAGTATTTTTCAAATTCTGATTCGTCAGTCTAGTCCGAAATATTGCAGGAATTCCGATTTTGCCAGTCGTTTTTTGATAAACACGGCAGTTTTATATTTAGACCCGATATTTCGGACTAGACTGACGAATCAGAATTTTAAAAATGCTTCAAAATTGAAGTAAAAAAAGTGTCGGACCTGGGCGGGAACAACTTTTGGGGTGTACACTAAAGCGGGACTCAACTTTATAAATCAATTTTTAGACCTTGATTATACGACAAATTTTAGTCAAGTGTATCATAACTAATCATGTGTTTAAGCGTTCCATTTCGGCTCTTGGGCATATATATGACTTCGTCATCTTCAGGACAGACAATATCAAAAACTTGGTTGTTGTTGAAACTGCCGAGCCGTCAGTCAATCCAATTATTCGAATCAGGAGGGATCCAGCAGTCGTGTATTTTACGGGTAGTGTTACTGATGCAGGAGGTGTTCCCAATGCAAGGCTGCAAGAGAGCTCGGTTCAAGTTCCTACTTAACCTTTCAGTAAATGTTTGTTATGCTGCTGTTTTAGAACGTTCGAAGAGATCGACCTGTGCCAAATAGCTTCAATTTCCCGATAGAGGTTCGGATCAGTTCATTCAGTCAAGAGGCATCGTTGAGAACTTCATCCGCTGGGCAGCAAGGGCAAAGTCAAGGCAGCATCAGGCGAAGGCTCAAATTACTCCGTTGGCAGCTTCTTCGCATTCGTCTAATAGTCATGACAACACACCGCTTAGAACATACGGACCGCGCCCCACTCTTTCGAAGGACAGGTTGATTTGCTTTCTTCGACATTCTGATCATATTATTTTCAGTCTCCTGAGATTTCGCTGCCGCCAAATTATGTGTTTGTCGAACAGTGCTGTTTTCGGGCTTGTATCGTGGTATCAGAGATCAGGATGTGGGTTATATTTCATCTGTCGGCCATTGAGTTATATTATTTTTTGTTTTAGCTAGAGAGAGCACTAACTACTCCAGAGATGCCTCGCCCTGTCTACTTGAGTGTTCGCTACTATCGCGATGCGTACGCTGATCCCATCCGCCCAGATCAAGTCACCGAAGCTACGGAGCGTGATTGGTTTGCCTTCGTTACCTACGGCAGCAATAGAATGGCACGAACAGCTCGAAATTTTTTCAACAGGCAGCGCATTGTTTGGGGATCTCACACCTCTTTTGCTGTGCATGAAACGAGAGTGGCTGGTCGGCCTATGACTGCCGATGAAGAGAATCGGTACTATGAAGAACATCCGGAATGTCACCGGGACTTTCCTGCTCGTCAATTCTGATTGATGAAAGACGGCAACATTATTGATTCATTTTTCTTTTCGTCATTTTAGTTTATTCTCTCTTCTTTAATGTTATTGTTTTTTGGAGAATAAAAGTACCTTTAATACCTTTAGCTGCGGAAATCCCTATATGCCGCACGGAGGTGCCGATGGTAATGTGGTAGACCCTCGCTTTAAATTTGAATAATAAAGCTATTTTCTCATAAAAAAATGTTAAAAGCCCTTTAACTGTGCTAAATTTTGCTTTGTCAGTTTTAACCAGAGTTTATAATTATTCAACTCTGAAATAGTCGGTAAAGGGCTTTACCCTTTTTTTTTCAACCTACAGTTCTCTACCGGTAAATTTTTCAACCGGTAAGTTTTTCAACGGTGAATTCTTCAACCGGTCAGTTCTTAAACCAGCTGTTCTCCAAACGGGGTTGTTCTTCGTCCCTTTTTTATCTGACTTTCACTTAATTTTCTGATCTCATCTCAATTAGCGTTCCAATTTGATTGCATTAATTTAGTTGAAGAACAACCCAGTTGAAGAATAGTAGGATGGAAAATTACCCGTTTTTCCAATATATAGAGAACAAACCAGTTGAAGAATAACCTCGTTGAAGAACTTACAGGTTGAAGAATTTACCGTTGAAGAATATATTGGTGGAGAATTTACTGGTAGAGAACTGTAGGTTGAAGAATAAGGGTAGAGCCGGTAAAAGTTTGGATCGATATAGATGTCTTTGGGTGAAAAAAAACCTTTTTACAGCGTTTTAAAGGGCATGCTCGCCGCCGATCGAGTACCGTATTTCCTCTAATAGGCGCACCGGTGCGCTTATTTTTCAATCTCCCGAAAATTGGAAAATTTGGAATTCGATCTCGAGATTTTTGGGTGAACATAAAAAATCTAAAAAGTGGAATCGGTAGAGCTCGTGGGAGTTAAGAAAACACATCAAAGAGATAAGCAAAATATTTACTCTGCTCCGAGATATATACCCTCAAAGTTAAGGGGGTGCGCTTATTAGAGCGGGTGCTCCTATTAGAGGAAATACGGTATTTTGAAAGGCGGGTACCAGGTCAATTCAAACGAGAATTATTTCAGAATAAAATTTAGTTGAGTACCGTGCGGGCAATAAGTAATCAAAAACTCTTCATCCTTTCAATAACATCGGTGTCCTAGTGGGATAGCGGCGGCGAACTGCGAAAGTTCATCGTCGGTTCGATTTCCACTGGAGGTATAATTTTTCCTCGACTTTTCCAAAATTTCGTTAAATTAATTCTCGTTTGAATTTCACTGGTACCCGCCTTTCAAAATATCCCCATCGGCGACGAGCATGCCCCTTTAATGACAGTAGTATGACATCAATGTAGTTACCGTTAAGTATAGAGTTGAAAAGCCGGGAGTGTTCATCTGCCGTCATGGATTGCACAATACTTCCTCTATGTTTTAAGTGGTCAGCTTCTTTGACTGACTGAATGAAGACATTACGCATTCCCTCTTTAGAGCGGCAACGAATTAGCTCATCAGGAAACTTCTGCAGATTGGGAAGAAATTATCAAGCGAATAAAATAGTTCAAACGAACCTTGAGTTTTATTGTAAGTAACCAAGGAAGCGGGGGTTGTTCGTCCACATTCCCATTTACAAACATATCATAGAGAACGCCGATTGGGTAATGCCTGAAGCGTGAAATTGCCAGTCTTTACTACCGTATTGGCTCTAATAGAGCCACCTCGTCAACTTCAAGGGTCCGTATCTCGTGTCAGAGAAATATAATTAGATGTTTTTTGTCTTTTTAATGGCCACAAGCCGATATCCAATTGTGCTCTGTGCCAAAATAGCCAAAAGTCACCCTGAGTATAAAGACCTGTGATATTAGAGCGCTTTTGACGGGTCTCGAGTGGTGCTCTAACAACTAGGTTCGACTGTAGAACCAGTGCTGGCATTTGGCTCCGAAATTTCTTGTGATTATTTACACCACTTTTTTGCACCAAAAGGGTCCCTAGTTGGTCAAAAAAATTATCTCTTAGAAAAATATACTTCCAACGTAAAAAAAAAATACAAAGAGCCAATTCGGAGTCAAATTTTTTGAATTTTGGAAAATTTGGCTCCGAGTTGGCTTTTTTGTATTTTTCACACTGGAAGTATATTTTTCTAAGAGCTAATTTTTGACCAACTAGGGATCCCTTTGGCGCTACCCAGGTTCTTAAATTAGAAGTTATAATAAAGTACTGTTTCGAAATCCCTAGATTTGCCCACGGGACATTGACCTGCGGGACAGCCTAAAAACCGTTTTCGATACTGATCATGGCAAACATGTTATGCTTATGTTGTAGAGCGTGGTCTGTTTCCTATGGATCTATTAAAAGCAGTGAAAAATAATGGCTGGGAGCCGTGATAGAGACAAAAATGTGTTTGAAAAATTGTCTCGTGTCCCGCGGGAGTATGAATAAAGCTTTTACGTGTTTGGGTTCTAAAACTTGTTTCTCCTTTTACTCGAGCATTCTAAAGATTGTTCGACAGTACTAAAACTATGTTTTGCAAAATTACGAAAACTGTGAAAATACCATCAAAACGTAATTTCACTACTGTCAAACCATCTTTAGAACCCTTTGATTAGTGCACAAAACAAGTTTTGGAACGCAAAAAACGTAAAAATATTTGATCCAAGTGGACGACCACTTGGTTTAGTTGGTGCGTGGATTATTCAGTACAACTGAGGTTAAATTATAGAAAAAGGGTATTGAGATTCTCTTAGGGATTTTTATCTTATTTCAGGCCATTTAGGTGGATATCCACTTGATCAGCTGTTACCCACTCCAGATTTTAGGGCCCAGACAGGTGAAATTATAATTTTGGTTTATATAAATTGGTTTCGCCAGGCAATTTTACAATGAAAAAAGTGGTTAGTTTTCGAATTTGGGTAATTTTTGTTTTATTGGAAGCCAATTGGATATCCACTTAGCCGAGGGATAATTACCCAAGATTTTTGGTAGAGATGGCCTCGGGACGGGACGGGAATCCGTCCCGTCCCGAAGGGATTTTAGGGCTTGTCCCGTCCGGTGTCCCGTCCCGGAAAAAAATTCTAGTGTGTCCCGTCCCGGAATGATTTTCCGATTTTTCCTTCATTTTTCCTTTATTTTTCCCTTATTAATGGGTCGGGACGTCCCGTCCCGACCCGAAGAATTTTTAGGCCTTGTCCCGTCCCGGTGTCCCGTCCCGAATTTTTTAAAGTAAATTTTGTCCCGTCCCGTCCCGAAATAGGCCATTTGCCATCTCTAGTTTTTGGCTCCGCTTAGGGCTAAACTCAATTTCGATACCAACAGACAGAACTCGAATTTGAACTAAATTTTGATTTTTCAGGCAATCCAGGTGGATATCCAGCAAACCCAATTCCATTCCCAAATGACCAGGGGACCGAATGACGAGGGATCAAATAATTGGGGACCGAATGACCTGCTGCCTAGACAGGCCCTTGCTGAAGCACTAATTACCGACGCACTCATTTCGACGCATTTATTACACATAACCCTGATACCATCCATGGCTATCTAAAATTATAAACCGTCACAAAATAACAACAAATCGATACTTTAGAAAGATCGGTAATTTTTCCGAATCACTTTCTTTGTCAGATGTGTGTTTCTAAAATGTATATTGCTCAAACACAATCTTTTTAGAAAATGGTCTTTATTTAATCTGTTTTTCGCGAAACTATTTTTTTATAAACTTTGACTTTTTCGAAACAGTACTTTATTATAACTTCTAATTTAAGAACCTGGGTAGCGCCATCCTTTTCCTCCTCTACAAAACGTACTTTTTAGAATTCAATTATTATGCAAAAAAGTGGTGTAAATAATTACAAGAAATTCCTGAGCCAAATGCCAGCACTGTGTAGAGCTAAAAAACACGAAAACAAACCATTTGAGCGGTGCCCCATTGAATTGTAACCATGCATCACTGCCCACATCCTCACTGCCACTATCGTCATTTGTTTGAGTGTTGGAAAGCAGCCTACCCAACACTTTAGACAAATGCAGAGGAAAGTAACTGATCCTAGGTAGCATAACCTGAAAATAAATACGTATCAGAAGTGATCGAATTGTCTAGATCGCTAAAACATTTACCGTATATCCTCAAATAAACGCGCCGGCGCGTTTATTTAAGGATGATCTTCAGGGGGCGCTTTTATTAGAGGGGGCGCGCTTATTTTTTGAACCACCAAAAAGAAAATCTTGACTGAAGCTCGAAAACCAAACAAACTTCATCGAAATTTCGTATCATCACAAAATCAAACAAGTCAATTTAAGAACTTGGAATTCTTGTTTAAGAACATCAAATTGAAGAGATTCGTCGGATTTATCTATTTTCCTTGGCCTGCGTCCACGTCATCGCAAAGCACCTGCAGCTCTAAAAGTCGGTTCGGAATTATCCCATACACCTAAAAGCAATGTACTGCGCTGTGCTTCGAGTGTTTTTGAATAAATGGACTGTTCTGATGTGAGGCCGCTTTAATGGAAAGAACCCCAGGATAAAAAATAATTTCGGGCATTCTCGTTGATTTTTATTTATTTTTATTTTTTGGATTCTCTCCAGGGGCGCGTTTATTAGAGGGGCGCGTTAATTAGAGGAAATACGGTATATAAATTCTGAAATATCTCACAAAAGATGAATGATCCCTCCTTCTGGTGACTGCAGAGGCATCGTCTAGCACAAACTCTACTGGCACTTTGCTGAGAATGATGGATAAACAACTTGAATAATAAGGTCAAAAATTTATGACTAAATTACCTTTCCCATGTTGTTCTCTTTACTTCATAATCATCGCCTAATACCATATTTACGTAGCTCTCTTAAAATAACTACAACGAATCGGAACAGAATTATGTTAAGTCAAATACCTATCTTTCAGAAGTACAACTTTTTCTATTCTAATGGGCCTGTCAAATACTGTTGACCATTATTGTGCTTTATCAGGTATTTTGCAAGCAGAAAAATGTTTTGAAATAATCATAATGCCAATTATTATTTATCAGAAAATTCAAACTTGAACTCAAGACCAACAATTAAATTCCACTCTTCGGCAGCAGTGGTATCCATTGTCTTGAATCACATGCTGGAGCAGGCCAAGTGGCAGGAGAATATGGAGTCAACTCTTCTGGAGGCAGTTTTTTATTTTCTTTTAGATGGTGCGAGACACAATAGTGCTCCAAACTTTTGAAAGTTGTCAGCCATATGGCTTTTACAGTTGATTCTCGGTAATTTGACAACCTAGGGTAGTCGCCAATGGTGCAGAATTACTAAGTATGTCGAATTAGCAAAGGTAAATTTATGCGTCAAGTCTAAATACTCTGTCACAATCGAAGAATGGCTAATTGCTTGTGAATGAATATCTAAATGGATGTGATAAATGTTTTATTCACTTTTTCATATAAAAAGACTAGCAAACGCAGGCGGCAAATACATTTAACTAACAAAATAAATCATTCCAATGAAGTGTGCAGTAATTTGAAAAATTTCCAACGCATATGCTCAGGTTCTTTTCCTCTTATTTGACACAAATCGGACATTGACTTTCGGGTTTGAGGTTTGCTTGGCCCTTCCATCTTCAGCATGGCTATTGCTCTGAAACAGTGATACTAACATTATTTCCTAAAGTAAAATCACAACTGACATACCTGCAGAGGGGTGTATTCATGCAGAATAGGTTGAGTGCAAGAGTAGGGAGGTGGGGCAATGTCTTCACTTCTGTTGACAACCAACTGAGCATCAGGTCTGGTGTGCCTAACAGTTAGTGCATGGGAAGCATGCGGAAAATTGTGCAAAGTCATGCACTGGCGTAGCTCCTCCAAATGCTCCTGAGTGTAAACTGCTCCTTCATACATCATTTGATTGACGTTCTGAGTGGACACAGCTGGCACAAATTGAGTGACCTTCTTTGGCAATTAGAAAGGGCTAGAGTTTTAGTGGCTAAAACCTTCTGTGCGTCAGCCAAATCCTGAATAAAATGTGATAAAAGTTTAAGACTAAATATAAAAAGTAGTGACCATCATTGCCTCCCTGAACTGGAACATTTTGACCACTTCTGTTTCAGCTCTTCTTTAGCAAGGTTTTTCTCAGCGGATTCTCTAGCCAAAATAGCCTAAAATGTCGTTGAATAAGGAGAAATAATCGATTTTTGGAGGGAAATATAATTAACTATGGCTGAAATTTTTAGCAATTAACTTTATCGAAAATATATATTTTTGGACTTGACCACAGCCAGGATTTTAATTTTTGAAACGGCACGTTTTTTGTGCATAGTCACCTTGCCCCGATTATATATATTTTCAGACTTATTAAGAATGGCTACTTAAAATACTTACCTGGTCTAATTGGCGTCTCAACAGAACAGTATCCTCCTCGTTGGCCATCAACTTGCGGATCTTTTTCTGTAGTTGACGCTCATGGGCACGAACTTTATTCAGCTTTTTGACTGTTTCTTTCATTCGCAACTCTGTCTGACCTACTTTCTGCAGTTTCTGAAAGATAACGGGTTAAAAATTAACACGACAGAATTTGAAATAATATTTAGACTGACTTGGAGGCAAAGCTCATAATCCTTAGCAAATTGAGCCTGACTGTCAGCATGAAGCTGCATAACCTGGCTGACCTTCTGCATTACATCATCAATAGCTGAATTACTCCCCTTTTCGGCCCATTTAGCAAAAGATTTGGCTGCTTTCTTAGTAGCTTTGGCAGATTTGAGAGCAGATTTGCTGAAATTGTCTGTATAACTGATCGGAAACCTTCGAAAAAAGTTAAGAAAACAAACCAATCCACACTCAATTTGTCAATGCCAGCAACCAATCCGGAAATATCATCCAATTTTTCTCTCTTTTCCTCACGTCCGAACTTGAAAAGGGACGATAACTTGTTTCGGAAACCATTTGTTTGGTGATTCGGGAATGGGAGTACTTGATAATTGGGTAGACTCTGAATATAGCAAAAAAATAAAATTTGTACAGTCAAACCTCGATATAGTGGCCCCACCTCAAGTTCGTTCCCACCTAGGGTCCGACACTTTTTTTAACCCTGTTTTTGAAATAATTTATTGATTATGTTATGACAGTCTGGTCGCAAATATCGTAAGGATTCCGATTTTGCCGATCGTTTTTTAATAACTAAATAGTTTTTGCATTTAAAAAGCAAAACCTCGATATAGTGGCCCCCCTTAAAAAAATTAGAGGGCCACTATATCGAGGTTTTGCTTTTTAAATGCAAAAACTATTTAGTTATTAAAAACGATCGGCAAAATCGGAATCCTTACGATATTTGCGACCAGACTGTCATAACATAATCAATAAATTATTTCAAAAACAGGGTTAAAAAAAGTGTCGGACCCTAGGTGGAACGAACTTGAGGTGGGGCCACTATATCGAGGTTTGACTGTATGTAATTTTTCTAATGAAAACTTACGATTGGTGGAGAGTTGGGAACTCATGCTGTTTGATGCAGTAAAAACTAAAATGTACCAAGCTGATAATAATTTTTTTAAATTGTGTTTTAAACAGAATATTCAATAAGACATGGAGCTTAACAAGAACAATCAATGCTTGCTAAAAGGATAAGAGACGTCAGCAAATGAAATTTTATAAATGACATGTTAATTAATATCAACTGATAAGCTGTCAGAGATATGCATCGATAAGATAGACTGATGAAAAGATATGGGAGATGTTCCGATAAAGTATGTTTGATAAAGAATAGGTGCATTTATCGTGTTTATTCTATTAATAGTTGTGAATTAATCACAAAGCACATGCAAGACTTGCGGATTAAAATCCACCATCTCTTATTTGGAAAGACTTCCCGACAAATAATTCTTGTTCACGTCATGCAGTCCCCCTTTCAAAATTTTCTCAGCCAAGCTTATGCTCGTTAGATGACTGCCAACCGACTCGTTACAAATACTGACTCGTTACACTTTTTTCAATTGGCGCGTTTTGGTGCTCAGTCTTGGACACACGTAGGGTTGGCCAACGAGTAATTAACCGAGTAATTAGCCGAGTGATTAGCCGAGTGATTACTCGCTAATTACAGCTAGTTACTTCGAGTATTTGATCGGCATCGAAAAATCGGACAAATACTTTTTGAACTGCCGTAAAAATATGGGTAGAGATCTCAGTGAGAGATCGGAGTTTTCAATTTGAACTATTTTGTTTGTGCTACGGTCGTCTGTCTCGTATTTTATCGTTATTCATTCTCTCTGTAATTTGTTCTTTTAGTTTCGAAACGTCTCTTGGTGCTGGACGTACTTTACACATTTCGGACTATCACTTGCGGATTCCACATTTCCGGAATTCAACTTGCGGATTACTCTTTTATGAATCATTGCTTGCGGATTCTATATTAGGATGAGAAGCACGAGGTTTATTGTTTGTGTGAGTGCAAATTTCATATTTATCATGTCTACTAAAACATATAGTTTGGAATGGTATTACTATTAGACCATGTAATACTAGTCGTCCCAATGATCGATCCATTTTTCATGATGCGGAATTGTATAGCTTTTAAGTGCTGTAAGGTTTCTACATCTGTAAGTGTTTGAAGTGCGTCGTAGGCTCTACCCCGTTGGGACAATAATTGTTTGATAATTAACGTGTTTGGTCAAAGTCAGGTTTGCCCAATAATTAAATCGCTCATTAATTGGTTTAGAAAATAATCGATTTGATTTTAAATCGAATTGAGAAAATAATGGTTTGTCATTAATACGCTTGATAAATAACGGGTTAAGTTTTCAGATGTGATTTATGGTTTTTTGAAAATTTTTTAGATTCTGTCCGAAAAACCCAAAACCACCCCAAATTACTTAAAGGGGCATGATCGTGCTCGATGGGGAGAAAAGGCGCGAACCAGCAGTTCTTTTCTTTCTCGATAAATTTTTACATTCGTTCTCGTCTAGATTTTTAAAGTTTTCTGTCTAGTTTTTAAAAGCAGGATAAGGTCATCTATATCAGATTTGACGCAGAACGAGTGAAAAATGGGACGACTCGAAAAAAATTCGAAAAAACTGCTGGTTCGCGCCTTAACGCACGGGCATCCTCCTTTAAGTCATCCGTAATTTACCCAAACCATCCAAACTGCTGAATTGAGGTCCTCTACTCAGGACTGATTGCATCCGGAGAGTTTCGAGCCAGCAACCTTGGTGATGAGTATATGGACCTCTACACCACTCAAACACTCAAAATTATAATAAAAAATAAGGTATACGCCCAGTTGGATTTGAACCAGCATCCTCTACATCACTCCTTAGAATCGCTCAGAACTCCATCCAGAAACCTAACCAAGTGGTCGTCCACTTGGATCAAAATTGTTTCTTCACGTTTTCGGGTTCCAAAACAACTTTTCTGCACTAATAAGAGCATGCTGAAGATGTTTTGACTATGGTAAAATCACGTTTTATCGAGAAAATTTAGAGTTATTGTGAACTCTCGATTTATCAAAATCTACCCAGTTTTTGGGATTCGAATAGGTAAAATCGCATTTTTGGTCTAATCAAATAACATTCCTCATATGATTTCAGCTTAGAAAAACAGGTTTATATTTTCAGTAAAAAAAATTAAGGATATTCTGGTGGATCAAACTATCCGAGTGGTACTCACCCCATTTTCAGGGTTCCGTACAGTAGACGCAAGTGTCACAACAAATTAAGTCAACTTCATTTTATCTAAAAACAATTGTTCTTAAAAACACTTTGTTTCGAAACCATTTCGTTTCAAAACAATTTCTTCTGAAATCATTTGAGTTATAATCTATTGTTGTTAGAATCAATCAATGTTATAATCTCATTGTGTTAAAATCTATTTATGTTAAAATCAATTGTGTTAGTTTCTGGGAGTGCTGATTTTACCATAGTCAACCATCTTCAGCATGCTCGAATTAGTGCGGAAAAGTTTTTTTGAACCCGAAAACGTGAAAAAAAATTTTGATCCAAGTAGACAACCACTTGGATATCTGGGTGAAATATTAATTTTGGTCTTAACAAACCTAGTTACCCACACAATTTTAAGTTAGAAAAAATAAGGGCACTTATTGGGTTGGGGGGGGGGGTTTCACTTATATAAAAATAGTGTTTAAATGACTCCTAAGTAATTTTTATATGCTTAAAACGATAAAAAAGTTATTTTCTGACATTTTCCACACAAAAATAGATTTTTAGAAAAAAATTTTTTTTGACTGAAATTCGACTTTTTGCCTTGGTCCCCCAAGGCAATCGAACCTGAAAGGGTACCTGGATACCACAAAAAGATGGAATTTGAACATAGTTTTGTTGACTGGGGCCTACCGCATAAAGAAACTCTGGTATAAAGAGACTCTTTTTGCCCAGCTCCAGTGACCAAAACGGGGTAGAATACCTCAATACAAGGAAATTTGCCTTGGTTCCCCAAGGCAAAAAGTCAAATTTTTTTTCCAAAAATACCATTTTTTGTGTGGAAAAATGTTAGAAATTGACTTTCTTATCGTTTTAAGCATATAAATATTACTTAGGAGTCGTTTAAACACTATTTTTAAATAAGTGAAAAAACCGCCCCCCCCCAACCCAATAAGTTCCAAAATAAGTCATTTTTAATTTTCGAGAAATTTTTATTTTTCAGGTTTAGATTTGGTTTGAGGATATTTAGGGCAGTTTGAGGGCGTTTGGGGTGTTTGGAATGATTTAGGGTGGTTTGGACACAATCTAAAAATTAAAAAAAACTGCCTTGGTCCCCTCTGTTGTTTGAAAAAAGTTTCAAATTCGGGCAACGTCTATACCCTTGATTTGTTCGCATATTTATAAAACAAATTTAAGCTAAACCTTTTTTCTAATAAACTATTACTAGGTGGACTGGCGCCTTACAGGCGCCTAATAACAAAACATTTTTGTATTTACCGCCGAAAATGGATTTGACAAAATATACTCTATTAAAACATTGGGCATATAACAGCAATATTAACACACAAAAATTATTTTAGGAAGCGGATCATTAGGAAAAACGCTGGCGCAAAACTTTGTAACAACTTTATTATGTAAAGATAACGGCAACAACGCCCCCGCACAACAAAAATAACGATAGCGCCCCTGCACAGCGAAGATAACAATAAGGACAACACGCCCCCGCTACGTGCTTGACTCATCCGTGGTTGTAGTCTTCGCCCCGCCGTTTTCGCCCCCTTCGTCACATTACCGGCGCCCCCGTCTCGGTATTTGCCCATAAGGTATTTTGCCCATAAGTATCAAAAACCCCCTAAAATACCCTGCACGACGAACCTAAAAATTAAGTGACGTCTCAGGGGTGTCGGCCAAATGAGCCGTGCGATAACTCAAAATGTAGCTCAGAATTAGCGCTACAACGTAACGTTGAGCTTTTCCCGACTTCGGTACAAAAATCCCCGAAAAAAACCCTTACTATTCAAAAAAATGCCCAAAAGGGTCAAAAACCCGTGCACGACGAACCTTAAAATTAAGTGACGTCTCAGGGGTGTCGGCCAAATGAGCCGTGCGATAGCTTAAAATGTGGCCAAGGATTCGGGCTACAACGTAACGTTGAGCTTTTCCCGAGTTCTTATCAGAAAACGCGAAAAAAATACAAAAAACCAAAAACGTGACAGACAGAATGACAAACATTGTCCAAATACTATATAGAGATTGTCTCAATTCGATTTAAAATCAAATCGATTATTTTCTAAACCAATTAATGAGCGATTTAATTATTGGGCAAACCTGACTTTGACCAAACACGTTAATTATCAAACAATTATTGTCCCAACGGGAAGAGCCGCGTCGTATGCTGCTATAAATTCCAATTAGCCCAGTCAGTTGCGTGGGACTGCATAGAACGGGGGCGGACCAATAAGTTGGTAATAACAATAGTTACAATAACAACAGTTGGATCTAGTTCATATTCTCTAAGCTTTGTTCCAGCCTGCATGCCAAATTGCGCAATTTCTGAGAACACAAGTAAACCTGTGCATATTTTGTGTACTGGCGAAACAAAACTTAACCTAATTTTCCTCAGATTTTATAAAAAGCCAATGTTCTTGTTGTTTATATGTGGTGTCCAAGTATATGAAAATGTAAATGCAAATGTAAAATCCGTAAATGAATATCTGCAGTAAAACTTGCAAATGTGGGACCCACAAAAAATATCCGCAGTTGCGGAATACGCAAGTTAAAATTAGGGTTGACGGCGGTCGCGGTGCGATCTTTGTTTTGGAAGGCTGTGTTAACCAATTTTTGATTAGTTTTTAAGATTCTGTTTTTACCGTTCTGTTCAGCATGAAAAAAGAGGCGCGTCTTTAGAATAATGACGACCACTCCATAAATTGTTTCAGTGATTAAAACGCGTTGGCGCAACAAAAAAAATATTTTTTTTCGACCACTCCAAAAAATTTTTTTTGGTTGCGCCAACGCCTTTTAATCACTGAAACAATTTATGGAGTGGTCGTCATTATTCTAAAGACCGCGCCTCTTTTTTCATGCTGAACAGAACGGTAAAAACAGAATCTAAAAACTAATCAAAAATTGGTTAACACAGCCTTCCAAACAAAGACCGCACCGCGACCGCCGTCAACCCTAGTTAATATCCGCAAAAAATCCGCAAATGTGGGACTCGCAAATAAAATTCGGAAAATATTGAATCCGCAAGTGTGGATCCGCAGGTTAAAATCCGCAAAAAAAATCCGCAACATAGAATACGCGAAAAAAAAATCCGCGTGTGTGAATCAGCAAATATGGAATCAGCAAATATGGAATCCGCAAGTCTAGAATCCGCAAGTGAATGCCTGCCAAATTTATGCAATTAAAAAAATACTTAGGTTTCTCGAAAACAACAAAAGGTAGCGAATGCAGCTACGAATTTAAAATCTAAAATGAAAACACGGCCGGAACCATCGTGCTTAAAATGAAATGTTGAACTTAAAGATACCTATGTTCCAATCTATCCTGATAGTGTTAAAGGGATGAATCTTATACCTGCCTTCTTTTTTTGGCTGAAAAGTGCCTTCTTTAATGTTGTTTTTATTTTGTTTTCATGTTTTGCTCACAGTGAAAGTGGTAAAAACGCTAAAACGTGTATTTTAGAGAAATATGGCTACCCGTTTTTAACCGTAACCCAACCCTTGTGCCAAAGGAAGCAAAGGTTTAGGTTTGTTTTGGGGTTTGCTTTTTTGCCTATGTTTTACATTTCTGAGGCATTTTTCATGCTGTAAATTTTTAAATTTAAAGCAAATATTGATTTTTCAACACTGATGACTGTACCGGGATACCTTCATGGAAAAAAATACCTTCACTGGATACCTTCACGAAAACCTTCATAGAAATAAGTGCCAAATGTCCAGGTCCAACAAAATATTTTTTAAAGGGCATAGCTTTTTATTGTCTGTGGACCACTGAAAAATTGCCAAGTAAGTCAATGTTAGGGCAAGACGAGAATCACGCATGATACCATTCCGCGGATGATAATTCAGGGGAATTTTAATTTTTGGCGTCTCCGCTGAACTAGTATGACCAATTGCATTTGTATGCATATTCAGCAGTCTATTTCAGCAACAGGGATTGTTTGCCGCATTTCATGGTGGAAATGTTTTTTTTTAACTTTAGCTCTTCTGTAACTCATTATCCAGAAAAATCTAAAAACTAAAGATTTTCTTACTTCTTTAAAAGCTTTTACCCATCCATCCATTCATTTCACTTACTTTCCCAAGCTTGAGCGCATCAATAGACAAAATTTAGTTTCACAAGCCTGCTCATACAAAAAAGATTTGCTCAACTTTTTATTCACCCAAAAACACCCAGTCATTCAACGCAAAAAATATTTTTGACCCCAATTCTCTCATTTTTAAGTGAAGCAGCAGTGGTTGGCTAGTAGTTAGCACCCTTGTCAAACAAACAACCGAGGGAAAACAAGCTAGCCAGGTAAGTAGCTGATGGTGTCTTGCTTGTTCTCACTGGAAATACAATAGTCAAGCAAGTGGAGGAATTTGCTGCTAAAGGTGCTGCTTCCTGCTGCACCTGCTGTTGGTACTGCTGGTGCTGCTGCTAAGCCTAAGTCTACTTGCTTGCACAAACAAAGTCCTGGTGCATTTATCTCTGCAATTAGCTTTCAATCAATTATTGCTTATTTTGGGACATTTCAGGTGGGTAACATTTGCTGATTGTATTATGGAAATAATTACAAATCCAACAAAGTTTTTTTCTAAATTTTTGATTGTTCAAAGAAGTGCTAGAACATGGCCAGAAGTAGAATAACTGCCATTTAGCCACGGTTTTTTTGTAAATTTTAGTGCATTTTCGGCGCTACTTGGATATATCCCCCCCCCCAAATCAACTTTTTTCAAAGTGTTTCCAAACACCCTATATCGACCTAAAATGGCCTCAGGAGTTCAAAAAAGGCATTATTTTTAAGTTCTGGTCAATAAAAAACTGAGTTCTGGGACCACCCAAAATCCCCATTTTGACCATTTTTAAAGGGATTTAGGTCTGTATCTGGGTGGAAATGGACCAAAAAGGTGCCAATTTCTAACAAAAAGGAAGATGTTGAACATAGTTTTGTTGACTGGGGCCTATCGCATAAATAAACTCTGGTATGCATACATTTTTATGCATCCAGAGTTATTTTCGAGTGATTTGCGTCTAAGGTATGTGGGTGTGCGCATCTCAACCCCAAGCCCCCAAGTCCCCGAAGGATGCGCAGCGGGCTTGATAGTTAGAGATGCGAGCACTCACTTACCTTATACATAATTCCGAGCAAGACTCTTGATCAAAAATGCATTTAGAGACTATTTTTGCCCAGCTCCAGTGACCAAAACATGCTAAAACAGGTAAAAAGTCTAAATTTAAAAGTGTCGAAAACTCGATTTTTTATTAACCAGGACCCGTAGCAAATATCGATTTAGTGTCTAAATATTTAGTCACTAAATAAAAGTGGCAAATCGGTAGCAAATATAGAAATCTAAACTCTAAACATTTAGACGCTACTTTCTCGGTAGCAAAAAAAGAAGTAGAATTTAGCTGGCCAAACTCTAAATATTTAGTCGTAGTAAATATCGAATTAGACTTTAGCCTTTAGCAAGTGGGATGCTAAACTCTAAATATTTAGTCGTAGCAAATATCGCGATCTAATGTTTCTTCCTCTTTGTTATTTTAAATCACCAACCAACAAGTTCATGTTCACCAAAAACATCTCTTCTATAAATATCTAGTCTAAACGTCGAAACAATTCCTGCTCGAGCGAAGAATATGAGAATCATGTGCGCAACCAGGATGCTTCGCGACCATGTTTGTGAACTGTCCTCTGAGTTGACGACCACCTAAAAGGGACCAGGAGTATGGGTTGAAGGTCAAAGAATAAATCGAAAAGCACCTGAACATTGATTGCATGCCTATTCTTTCTGTTAACGTAGTTCCTCTCAACCTCCTGATTCGGTGCTTGGATGTGATGTGCGTTCCATCGATAAGCCCCACCACGTACGGAAATCCAGCAATTCCGTAGAACATCCGCTGCTCCTTGGCAATCCCCTGTAAAATAAAGTTAACAATGCCAAAAGAGTAGGAGAAAAGAACAAACCGCTTAAGTTGCGGGCATATAGATGTATTAGTTTGCCTTCAAAGCCAGAGTCGCACAGAAACGCTTCACACAGTTGGAAATTGATCGCTGGCTCATAAATGGTTATTTTTATAAATCGTTTTTTCGTCGAAAAAATACGCGAGCAACGGAAAAACAAATATGACAGGAAGAAAGAGCGATGAAAGTTGGTATAGGAACATAAATATCAAAAAGTAGGTCAACAAGGTAAAAAATAGACCGAAAACAGCCAAGAAGTTGAGTCTAAATAAATTTAGACAACCCCCTACCGCCCCACTTTTTTACTGTAAAAATTTAGAGTTTAGTGCGTATATTTGCTACCAAAAGTGGAATTTAGACTCGATATTTGCTGCGAAAAGTAGAGGTCTAAAAAAAGTAGAGTCTACTTTTTAGAGTCTAATTATATTTGCTACCAAAACTCTAAATATTTAGACACTACTTTTAAAGTGGAATTTAGACAGCAATATTTGCTACCACTAATTTTCCGCCAATTTAGAGTTTAGACTTTAGCATGCTAAACTCTAAATTCTAATTGCTAAATCGATATTTGCTACGGGTCCAGAACTCAAAAAAAATGTCTTTTTTGAACTTCTGAGGCCATTTTAGGTTGATATAAGGTGTTTGGAACACTTTTAAAAAAAGTTGATTTGGGGGGGGGTATATTTAAGTAGGGTCGCATTTTCAATTAAAAGTATCTTTTTAAGTGTAATTTTTCCAAACGATCTTTATAACGCAAGGTTGCCATCCAAAAAAAAATACATTTTCGCAAAAAAGGAATTTGAAGGAAAAAGTGCATTTTAACTAGTGCTTATCGCCAAAAAAAGACGTTGACTAAAAACTTCAAAAATAAAAAGATTTGGCGTCCCAAAAAAAGACAGATCTTTTTAAAAAGGACCTGTTATAAGGTAAAATTATTTCCTTATCCATCTGAATCACACAACATAATGTTCTTGTGGGTTACCGGGACCTTAGAAGAAACTGCCAGTTTAATGGCTCAGCGGAGCACCCTTTATATAAAGTGATCATGGCGATGACGGTCAAGGTACCAATATATTTCGAATAACCTATCTTAAAGTATTTCTCGTCAGCCCTCTTTATGAAATTCTGCTTTGTGGTTCACTTTTTTAATAAAATTTCAAGCTACTATGGGGCATGAGAAAGAAAACTATACGTAACTGAGTATTTTGTTGTAAAAACCTGAAAATGTTTAAAGGCTCCACTCACAAGAAAACCACCCAAGGTGGTTAAAAAATTACAAAAAAATAACTGACCATTTTTCCAGCTTGGCCCTTGCATTTATTTTAATCTGACAGACATTCTGCAATTTTAACGGTCAAAATCAATGTTTTTTTGCAGTTTTGGTCAAATTTAAATGAGGTTGAATAACAAGGGACTATGTCCATCAATGGACAAACACTATTTTACAAAATTTAAAGCCCAAAAGTCGGTGTTTTTTCGAGAGCGCAAAGGCCTTTTGGCAGTTTAGCCTTGGGGAATTGTGTTATTAGCAATTGTTTGTTTGCTCCTTTACTTTTAGTTGGCTGGCTAAGGGTGCCAAAGGAAGACGAGATGGGGTAATTTTTCATATTTTTCTTTGCTTTTCTACTTTCCAAAGACGTTCTTTTGAAGCTGGTTTAATCCATTCAAGAAGAGCAATATCTTCCTTTCAATTTTGTGCTGTTTTATTTAGTTTGCTTAGCTTTTACTCGCTTACTGTTCAAATTCATTTGGAAATTTGTCGAGTGGATTTTCTCTCTTCATTTATATCTTTGTTTATTGTTTTTAATTTCGAAGTTTTTTTGACAACTATTTTATTTATAAATCGTTTAATTTTAAATGTTTAATTTTTGGAATTCCTTTATCTACTGTTTTACATCACTTAGCTACAGGGCCTATTCTACTAACATGAAAAGTGAAATTGAAAAGTGAAAAGTGAAAATGAAAAATGAAAAGTGAAATCTCATTTTCTGTTCTACTAAGATTTTGAAAAGTGAAAAATGAAAAGCGAAAAGTGAAATTGAAAAATGAAAATTTTCATGTAAATTTTCACTTGCTGTTCTACTAAACTGAAAATTGAAAAATGTAAAGTGAAAAGTGAAAATTTTTTCACGAAATTTTGTCGCCTAAGCGACTGGCCGACACTTTTCAAAAATGCGATTTTTTTGCCAATGCTTCCGTTTGTCTAGCTTGCTTGTCTCTCGCTTATATTTGCTTCGCTGCTTATTAACTTTGTTGCTCATCTTCTTTTTTCCACCTCAAGGTTTTATTATTTTTTACAACTTAGATAGCAATGTCTTCGAGCAGCGAAAGTTTGGCGGAAGAGGAGCGAGATCAAGTTCGTAGGCAACGTGTATTTCGACCGCGAGCAATCGTCAATGATCCAGGGATGTTTCGGGAGCGCTTTCGTCTCACGCCAAGGCAAGCTGACGTTCTACTCGGAGTTCTTGGGCCAGGGCTAGAGCCGTCTACTCAACGATCGAATCCTCTCAGCGCTCGGGAGAAGCTTCTTTTCAAATTTTCACTTTTCACTTTACACTTTTCATGTAAATTTTTCACTTTTCATGTTAGTAGAATAGGCCCCAGGTCGCTTGCATTAATGGTGTTGTCGCACATAATTAATATAACTTATGCTCGCTATTTCCGGGTCTTACTGTTTTACCTCACTTTACCACATGTCAGTTGCATTGATAATTTTGTGCAGAAAAGAAAAATGAAGAAAAACTAAATTTTAGTGATTTCCGTTTTTTCAAAAAGTCCTATATGTCAATACTCTTACAATTTAATTTTTTTCTGCAAAACAGGTCTTCTAGCTCTTGAACTGTGCTAACACATGGCGCTAAGACGCTTGATACTGCTAAACAAAAAATCGAAATTCTGACCGGTTAAAAAGACGAAAATAAGTGTCACCTTGTCAAAACTATTCGATTTCTTTAAATTGACTTTTTCACACTAATTTTTTTTTCAAAGATCAAAAAGCGGTTCTTAAATCGCACCGGGAAAGCTTTGTAACAAGCATGAACTTTCTCAAAAGCGTTTGGACAGAAAAAATTTCACAGTCTAAACGATTTTAAGTTAAAAACACCCTGTATTTTCTTACCGTAAATACAAATGTATTGCTTTTTTTGCCTAATATTCCTTGCAAAAAGTTAAAAAAAAGTTTAATTTTCAATTCAGCTATTGAGTCTAGTCCTGTCTTTTTTAAAAAGATCAATACAGTCGAATTCCTGAATAACGTACACCCCAAGAGTTCGTTCCCGCCTAGGGTCCAACACTTTTTTTAGCTCGATTTTCGAGGGCTTTCGCCGAAACTGATTCGTCAGTCTGGTTCGAAATATCATAAGGATCACGATTCTGCGGGTCATTTATGAGAAACACAATAGTTTGACCATTTAGATCCGCATCATTCTCAATAACGTACACCTTTTTAAAATTTAGGTAAAAAAATTTAGCCTTTTGAAAATTTAGGTGTACGTTATTGACAATGTTGCGGGTCTAAATGGCCAAACTATTCTGTTTCCAATAAATGACCCGCAGAATCGTGATCCTTACGATATTTCGAACCAGACTGACGAATCAGTTTCGGCGAAAGCCCTCGAAAATCGAGCTAAAAACAGTGTTGGACCCTAGGCGTGAACGAACTTTTGGGGTGTACGTTATTCAGGAATTCGACTGTAAATCAAAATTTTTTACGTAAAATGTAAATTCTGATACAGACGACCGTTACTTAGTTTTGGTTTTAAGTAAAATGATTTCAACACAATTTTAATTTTTAAGTAAAAAAACAAAAAAATCGACAAATTAAAGAGGTATGTTCGCCGCCGATGGGAATAATTTGAAAGGCAAGTCCAGGTCAATTAAAAAAATTAAATGAAAAGAAATGAAAAGAAATAAATAAAATGTAAATTTGTTGAGTACCCTTTTGTGATAAGTAATAAAACACGTTGTCACCGATTGATAGACTATTGATAATAGTATCGGTGGCTAAGTAGTAAAGCGGCGTACTGTAAAAGTCTGTCGTCGATCCGATTCCGACTGGAAGCATTGTTTCTCCTTGACTTTAACTAAATCGCGTCATTTTTAATTCTCGTTTGAATTTCTTTCAAAATATTCCCATCGGCGACGGGCATGACCCTTTCAATAAAAAATTTTCTAAAAAAGGATAAGCAGCCCGAAAAAAGTAATTTAGCTGCCAGAAAAAGTACCGTCCATATTAAAATGCTTTTTTGCAAAAAAATACGGTCAAAAGTGTTGTGACAAAACAATGTGTAAATGTGATGTAGCGATTTAACAAAAAAAACATTTTTTTCTTAGATCCGCATCAACCAAATATGGTGGAAAATAATGTAATATATTGTTACATACAGATGTTTTTAGGAGCTGCATCCCAGCAGGAGATAATGTGTATTGCAAAGCTGTGGAAGTAGCTAGCTAAGTTGATTCATGATGAGAGATGTGGTTGCCTACACTTTCCACACCTCAAATTATTTCTAGAAGTGGTAGAAGAAATATACTAACTTTTGATAGCTTATCATTTATTTTTCTGGTTTTTTCAAGTCTTCTTCTTCTATTAGTTGGTAAGTTGATTTTGGAAAATGTTTTATGTTTTAATCAATGGGATAGATTAATGTCACAAAGTTTTTGATATTACAATATTTTATGCTCTCTTTATACTGGAATGCCTGATTGTCTTAAAAGCAGATCTTGGTGCGGAATTTCAAGCTGAAAACGATAGTGAATTTTTTTTAACTCACTACTTGCGGGTTTCCGGTAAAATTTAAAAAATTCTGGCTATGTCCTTGGTTTCATCCTTGATTTTTTTTTGTAAAATTTGTTACCCAACTCGACTAGATGCCTCAGTCAGGTAAAAAAAGGGCATAAATTTTGTAAAAAATAAAAGCTAACCTATAAAAGCCATAATAACCACATTTTTATTGTTTGAAAAAATATACATTGGGAGAGGGCATATGGATACCGTATTTCCTCTAGTAGGCCCACACGTGGGTTTATTTTTCAACTCCGACAAAAATCATAAAATTTTGAATTTGATCTTAAAATTTTTGGGTGCTAAACAAAAGTCTAAAAACTGAATCACTAGAGCTCGTAGGAGTTTAAAAATGGGTACTTCTTTAGTTTACATCACACCTCAAATTTTTCGATTTTCTTGCAAATTTTGTTTGAAATTTTTTGTTTGCTCGTTCATTTTTCATCCGTCATTTTATCCTTTCCGGTTTCAGTATGGAAGAACTTTGAAGCTTCACTCTCTCAAAGCTCTACAACAAGTTGCTCAAGTGGACTGATGAGGATTTCGTGGAGTGGTTTCAACATCTCAAACTCCTTCACTCGTTTCGAACTTGCGTGTGTGGATCTAAAATGCGACTTCGAAGCAAAAAGAACGATGAAACTTATCCGATGTGGCAATGCCCGATCAAAAAGTGTTGAAAAGAAAAAGGGTTCCTTGCCGGTACGTTCTTTGAAGGTGCTCATCTGTCTTTAAAAGAGGTTTGTCTTTTTTTTCTTGGTTGGTTACTGAATTTTGTTTCAGATATTTCAATTGTCTTACTTCTGCTGCCACGATATGGGCTCGCATGAACAACTGACGCATGAGATGCAAAGGCCTGATGGAGCGAAAAATCGAAAAAAATGAGGTGTGATGTAAACTAAAGAAGTACCTAAAAATGAAATAAACAGCTTTGCGAATTTTTTTCTGAGCTGAGATATAGGTCCACAAAATAGAAGGTGTGGAGTTTTTAAAGTATATGGGCCTGTTAGAGAAAATACGGTATATGACACTAGTGTTTGCTTTTCATTTATTTTGCATTTCCTGACTTTTTAAAATAAAACTCTGAAGCAATATTGGGTTTAAGATGGTGAGGAAGTGCCTTCTGGCTCCAAACTGCTTTCCCGGTGTAAGTGCCAAAACAAAGTGTTGATGTTGTTAAGAGAGGATGACCAACGAGTTATTTTCTCGCCTCAATTCCCACGACCCTACTGTCCCTCTTTAAATTGTTTGTGGAGAGTTATGGCTGGACCAGATGCGGCCAGCAACACCACCCTAATCCACTTTTCAGCCAAGAATGTGGACTTGAGGAGAGGAAGAGATTTCATCCACTTTCACGACAATTACTTTCTTCACAACACACCGGTCGGGGACCAGGCCAACGAGAATTTGGGCAACTCATCTTTCAAGTAGGCTTTTAACTGAATTCAAAATGCGATTTTTTGTTTTTCTTATTAATTCACTTTTGTTTTATTGTTGTTTTTCTGAATTTGCAAAAAAAAGTTTATTTGAGCTAGGAAAATTTGCCTGAGGCGATTTGTCGTAATAGACTTAACTAACTTTGGCAAGATGCAAAAAACATTTGGTTTGCACTTTTAAGAAATGAAAATAACTTTTGAATATTGAAGATGTCAACAGCGTGACACAAAAATTACTGCACTATTTTTAGAAAATATTGTCAAGAGCTTCAGCCGACCGGTAACATCCCAAAAAAAAGTTTGAGGTTTCAGTTATTTAAAGAACTACTGTGTTGAACCAAATCAGTTGGTGTGATGTTCGCGATTTGGATTGCGACAACCATGGTCTTTGAACGCAGCGGTATTTCAGAAATTTGAATTGGCGGAGGAAACTTTTTTACTCCGGAAATATTCAATAATTACTTTTCAAGCTAACTTTAACTAACTTATCAAAACTTTGAATCATCTATTAATCGAGCCCAATTTTGCTTGACATTGCCAGATCGACTTTCACTACACATAACCATTTGATATCAGATTCAGATTATCATTGACTAGTACATGATGCTAATTTTAAATGCAGATAAAAAATAATTTAAAATAAATTTCGAAATCAAAAAGTGCCCTCGCCAATTCAAATTTCGGAAATGTCGATGCATTCAAAACCATGGTCCTTTAAAAAGAGTTAAATGAGTTTTGCTAAGAGAAGCATATAGCTTAGACACAACCATTACCGTATTCTCTCTAATAGAACCACACTCTATATTTGAATCACACTCTCTAATAGAACCACACCCCTCAAGGGGGGTCGTGAAATAGAACCACACTCTCTAATAGAACCACACCCCTTAACACTCTCTCAAGCTGCGCTAATGGCCGTCTACCTCTCATGAATTGTCGAAGCCTCGGAAAATCTCTCGAAGAAGCTCATCACTGAGTCATTCAAATCATGCAGAGTTTCCAATGCCATCGATAGATGTGAGGACGACGCCATCCACTGCTTCTAGAAAGTTGGGCCGGTCCCGAGTAGACGAGGCAAGGTGAAGCTCGCGCTTGATGAAAATGTTGGCAGAGCTAATACGAGTAATCGATCTCGACGAAGCGCAAGAGAATGTGTTTAATTATAAAAATATATCTCTAGAGTCTTGATGAGCTTTGGGACCTGTTCTGGTTTAAAGGGACGCCCATTTTTCAGTATATATTTTTTATTTTTTAGGTCGGTCATGTTAATTATGGTGATCATGGTGACCAAACCCCCTTGATCAACATAATCACTTATTAAACTACCGTATTTTTCCTAATTGCCGCACATGTGCGCTTATTTTTCAATCCCCCAAAAATCGGAAAATTTGGAATTCGATTTCGAGATTTTCGGGTGCTCAACCAAGATCTAAAAGTGCAATCGGTAGAGCTCGTGGGAGTTAAGAGAACGCATCAAACAGCTTAGCGAAATATTTACTCTGCTTCGAGATATAAGTCCTCAAAGTTAGGGGTGTGCGGTAATTAGAGACTGTGCGGCAATTAGGAAAAATACGGTATTCATATAGGTTTTCGATATAGCCATGCCATAATCAACAAAAATAAGTTAAAATATAGTGAAAAATGGGCGTTCTCCTAAACCAGAGCAGGTCCGAATTTTTTTGTAAATAAAGAATTTGTGCGCGTACGCTGCAATGCTTTAATATCTTCAGAGGGTTGAAAAATAGGGCTAGACTTTACTTGCCCCCCCCCC
Source organism: Ditylenchus dipsaci (assembly GCA_004194705.1). Classification (NCBI taxonomy): domain Eukaryota; kingdom Metazoa; phylum Nematoda; class Chromadorea; order Rhabditida; family Anguinidae; genus Ditylenchus; species Ditylenchus dipsaci. Next base: position 158,313 of record SADC01000132.1, on the reverse strand, counting down.
CCACGGCTGACCCACTTTCGAGGTGAATTTTTTAAACCCGATTGCATATTCGTGTATCTCGACCCGGATTATTACGGGAAATGATCATCAGATTCTGTGAAAGTGAAAAATTTTTTTTCGGGATTTGCCTTGGTCCCCCAAGGTAAATTTTAGAAAAATTTGAAAAAAAAATATTTTTTAAATTGGCGCCTTTTGAATTTTAAAGGGATTAAGGGCTGTATTGGGAGGGGAAGGGAATAAAAGGGGCCACTAATCATAGAGGGCCCACTAACAAGAAGATGTTGAACATAGTTTTGAATACTGGGCCTACCGCATAAATAAACTCTGGTATGCATGCTTTTTTCATGCATCCAGAGTAGAGTAGTTCACGGTCGGTTAATTGGGCCTTACCGGTTTTCGGTTAACCGGGATTTTGGCTACCCGGTTTTCGGTTACGGTTTTTCAGTTTTTTTTCGGTCGGTTAACCGGCTTGTACCCGGTTTTCGGTTTTTTTGTCTTAAATTAACCGAAATTTTGCTGTACCCGGTTTTCGGTTTTCCCGGTTTTTTTGTACCCGGTTTTTCGGTCGGTTTTTTTTGGCCAAATACCCGGTCGGTCGGTTAACCGACCGGGTCGGTTAACCGACCGTGAACTACTCTAATCCAGAGTCAGTTTCGAGTGATTTGTGTCTAAGGTATGTGGGTGTGCGCATCTCAACTCCAAGCCCCCAAGCCCCTGGCCCCGAAGGGGACACAGGGGGCTTGAGAGTTAGAGATGCGCGCACGCACTTACCTTAGACATGATTCCGAGAAGTACTCTTGATCAAAAAATGCGTATAGAGTCTCTTTTTGCCACGGCCCAGTTGAAAAACATGGTGAGGCAGTCCAAGAATACATATATTTACTTTTCTATTGCTCTGACATAAAAGTGGCCCCCTTTTATTCCCTTCCCCTCCCAATACAGCCCTTATTCACTTTAAAATTCAAAAGGCGCCAATTTAAAATTTTTTTTCAAATTTTTCTAAAATTTTACCTTGGGGACCAAGGCAAATCCCAAAAAAAATTTCTCACTTTCACAGAATCTGATGATCATTTTCCGTAAAAATCCGGGTCGAGATACACGAATATGCAATCGGTTTTTAAAAATTCACCTCGAAAGTGGGTCAGCCGTGGGGGGGGGGGGGCCAAGTAAAGTGTTACCAAAAATAGAGCCACACTTTCTTTTTGAACCACACTCTCTAATAGAACCACACCCCCCGAGGGGGTTGAAAAATAGAACCACATGTGGTTCTATTAGAGAGAATACGGTATATGACTTAAAATTTTGCTGAAATGACCGTGGTCACCTGTTTAAATTGTCCCCGCCAATTCAAAAATTTTTTCTCAATCATTTAACTTCGAACTTGGTTTCTAACAAAAGTACACCTAAAATTAAATTCTAGGCCTTGTTTTGTTAGAAACAAAGCTAAAAAATCCGTACAGAAGTTAACGATTAGGAAAAAAAATTGAATTGGCGGATGGACAATCGTTGTCGTATACGGCAATGGTCCTTTAAAACTACTAAAGTAAGATAAAAGGCAGGATTTTCAAAATGGTGCAGTAATTCTGTTTCACCCTGTAGAGGGCATGCCCCGCTCAATTGTGTTTGAAAGGTGGAAAAAACACGAATTATTTAAATATAATGGAGTTGCCGGTGCCAAAATATGGCTTGATCCACCTGTTTTTATTTGTGTGATTTTCAGGCTTAGACAGGAATTGCACATCGTACGTTAAGACAGACTCGAATATGAGTCTAAAACATGTTTGAGTCTGCCCTTACGCTGACTGATTCTCGCCTTCTCCTAATCCTAAACAGTCACAAAAAAACAATCTGGGTACCAAGGCATATTTTGGCACCGGCAACTCTAGTAGAACCATTCATTTACTTTTACATTTGATGCAATAGCCTTTCGATATAACAGCAGCCCCTCAAATTAGATCCCTGGCCAGGGTTAAGAGTTTCAACACAGTCGACTCTCGATTTTCACCACCCCGAAAAATTTATTCTCCTCTAGTGTCTTACAGCTTTTTATCTGAATTTCCGCAGTCTTTTGCCAGTTTTCTTTAATTGGTCTAGTCCAAAAAATTGCAAACAAGCCGACTTTACATATTTTTTCTAAAATATTTAAAACTTTAGCCAGTAAAATCCTCCGCTCTCAATTTTACGCTACCTATTTTCAAAAAAGTATGGCGTGAAATTGAGAGATGCATATCTTACTGGCTAAAGTTTAGACTTTTTAAAAACAATTTGTAAAAGTAGAATCTCCTAATTTTTTCGGACTGTACCAACTAAAGACAGTTGCCAACAAAAGTTTAAAAATAGAGGCGAAAAATCCTAGACCCTAGATGGGTGAAGTCGATTAAAAGTCGACTGTGCAAACTTTCCTGAACTAAAGGCTATCCTACCATTGTGCAAAAACACATTTTTCTTATTTTTAGTTGCACTGGTAATTTACCACTATGTGAGTACAAAAGTAGCAGTGGATTGCTGACAATCCAGTTCATAAGTGATGGTGGAGTGCCAGACAACTATGGATTTCAAGGCACTGTGGTCTTGCACGACCGACAACTCAAAAGTTGTGGTCAACCTATAATTTTACTCACAAGAAGCTGTTTTGCAGAACTATTGGGCTCGAGAACCATGTGGTCAGTTTTTGTAGCCATAGGTGTGGGCATTTTACTGGCTGTCCTATTGACTGTGTTCCTGGTGTATTTGTTGTTGAAGTGGTGGCAACGTCGAAGGGCCAGGAGACAGCAACTAAAGCAACTCAGCAACAATAGTTCTGGAGGGCATGAAGATGAGACCTGTCAACACCACCATCACCAAGAAGACACTTCCAAAGCGTTGTTGACTGCTGATAAATAGTGACAAATATAAAGATCGAAAATATCGAATGCTGACAAAGATGCCAAATTAAGACTCATTTGTTTCGCAACATTTTATATTAAAAAATTCAGTAAAAAGTCTATTTATTTTCATTGTCAATCATTTTGGGCGTAAAACAGTTTTTGTTCATTCTACGTAGCCAGAAAAATCTGACGGGGAGGAAGCTAAAACCCACCCGAAAAGTACATATTAATGGAGGAATAATGTGAAAAAAGGTCACAAATAAGACAACAAACATGAAAAAGAAACAAAGAAGTAAAAGAATTGCAAAAAAACAACAGAGTTGATTGAGAAAAATTTTGCGAAAATTAACAGGGGGAACAAGCCGCCTTTTTCGGGAGGGGTGCGAACACATATAGAGCCGTGTTTTTAATTAACTACCGTATTTTCTCTAATTATAGACCCGGGTCTATAATTTTTCAACCTCCTGAAAATCGGAAAAATTTGATGTCGATCTCCAGATTTTCAAAGATAATCAAAATCTAAATAGTGGAATCAGCAGAGCTCGTGGGAGCTAAGAAAACGCAAAAAAATATATTTGCAAAATTTTCACTATGTGCTGAGATACAGACTCTCAAAGATGAGGGTGGTCTATAATTAGAGAAAATACGGTATGTTTTTCGAAAAATCTGACCGGGGGCATAAAATATTTCTTTCCTCAAAATTCGATTTTCAATTAACTGTTTTAAAAGTTAGGTCATGCAAAAGTGCAAAATCTTTTTTTAAATCAAATACTGATATTCCAATAAAGTTTATTATTCAAGCTTGTAGATTTAAATTACTTTTTAAGTTTAAAACAAAAAATGCGAAAACAAAAGGCCTCCAAATGGCAAAAAAAAAACTCTTTTAAAATGTAACAAATATACGTTTTGAAATAAAAACGAAAATTGTTAAATATAATTTGTAGCAGAAGACAGAATAATTGCACATACACTCATGATTACCGATAAAGCATTATTATAAAGCTTTTACCGTATTTATTCTAATAGAAGGCACCCTCCTATTTAAAATCGTATTCTTCGTTTTCTTTTTTCGACCCACTTTTTGAAGCCTGCTCCCATGCAAGTAAGCACCCATTGGCAGTAGTACACTATTTGGGGTAATCCAAAAGTGCGTTTTTTCTAGGTCTAAGTATTTTTCAGGCCGTTTAAACGATAAAAACGGCCAAAAAGTGTGGGAAGAAGATTTTTTGAAAAAAAATTTTCGACTGCTTTGGTCTCCCTGTGGGGATGCGCGCACTCACTTACCTTAGACATTATTCCGAGCAAGACTCATGATCAAAAATGCATAAAGAAGCTCTTTTGCCTGCTCCAGTGACCAAAACGGGCTAAAATACAAAAGTAGACCAAAAACCACAGAGGGACCAAGGCAGTCGAATTTTTTTTCGAAAAATGTACCTTTCCCACTTTTTGGCCGTTTCTATCGTTTAAACGGCTTGAAAAATACTTAGACCTTGAAAAACACGCACTTTTGGGCTAGCCCAAATAGTGTACTCTCGCACACCCTTTTTGTAGACAGCAAGATGAGCTGAAATTTCATTGGTAATTAGCCTAAGAGTAGTCTTCGAAAAAATAGGTCAAAAACACAATGCCAAAAACAGGTTTTTTGAATTTAGGGAGGGGGGCTTATATTAGAATAAATACCGTACTTTCCCAATGTACTATTTTTCAACTTTGCCATACGACCTACAAGCCTTTTCATCAATTTCCCTTAGATAATAAGCACCAGGAAAATAGGTTTGTTTGGCACTGCTAATTGGAGTGTAAGCACCTAAATTCCGTAAGGAAAAGTGTAATTTGTAGTTTTAAATTTGCGTATTTGTAGCAACTACCTTTAATAGCAATCAAGGCCTGTCTGTTCATAAGGGCTTGTGCGAACTGTCGAGGGCTTTGTTTGACACGTTGGTGCAGTCTTCTGTGCGCCCGCTGAGCACTGCCAACCATTTGTAAGTAGCTGTGTTGTTGATAGGCTGAGGAAGTGTCAATTTTTAAGGAATACATGGCGGCTATGCACCCACTCCCATACGAGAACACCAAAACCTTTTGGTTGTTTAGTGCATCAACAGTCGGGTTGCTGAAGATGTGAAAATTGAAAAATGAACTAATTAATAATTAACAAGGCAAAGGGTGAACGTGCCGAACTATGCGTTACAATTTCACAGAAATTTTTCGATTTTTCTTATGCAAGACAGTTTTCGATAGCGATACATTAGAATTTTTGTTGTCTCAAGTGGAAGGATTTTCGAAAAAAGGCTCAAATTGAATTGGAACATAAAATTAAAGGGGAAATTCAGACTTTTAAGTAGCTTTCACAATGGGGTCGTGCGCGTCCCAGTGCCAGTGTCAGCATCAGTGTCAGCAGTCTGACACTCGTGCTGAGGGCTTGCCTATAAAAGGGAAATTAGAGATTTTGAAAATCGCTAATAAGGGAAAAAAGACAAAATAACAATTAAGGATTTCGTAAATTAGCGCAAAACGACAATCACTAAAAACGTTTTTAAATAGTTTGGCACATCGTCTTTATAGTCATTTACTATTTTGGTGAAAGAACATTTGGCCAGAGCACGTATTTGGGCAGAGATTTCTTTCAGGTCTTTAATTTTGATACACATCCTTCTAAGCTAGCTTTTTATTTTCAAGCTGTTTCTATATTTTCAAGCTGTTTCTAATCAAGGTTCTTCTATATATTTTATTCCTCTTTCCAGCTAAAGTTTCCACATAACTTCATCTTTACGAAATGGCGAAGGCATTCTAGATGTTTCTCATGTTCACTTTATCGATTTAACATATTTTGGCAATATTTACTTTTTCTCACCCTTCTGACGGATCACTCAAATCATGAATATATCTAGAATCATAACTAAATTTTTATTTCAACAAAGTACTGGACAATGAACATTTAAACAACATCCAAACTTTCTGACTTTGCGAGAAAATTAGCCGAACATCTGGCAAAAAGACTGCCTTTCTCTTCTTAGATCTTCGAACTGACGTTGAACCATAGCTACTCTGGCTTCCTTCATGGCTAGATTCTGTTGAAACATTTATTGACTGACCACCCGAATTTGTCGCATTTCTTGACGGAACTTGTTCCTCTTCAGAGCTAGTCGCTTCATCTGAACTGCTGTATTGGATCATCTAAACGATAAAAAACTAAGTGCATGTTAAACGAAGCAGAAAAAAGCTCCACAGAACATTGCTCAATACAGTGATTGTCATAATGTATTTTGGCAAAAAAGACGATGTGCCAAACTATTTAAAAACGTTTTTAGTGATTGTCGTTTTGCGCTAATTTACGAAATCCTTAATTGTTATTTTGTCTTTTTCCCTTATTAGCGATTTTCGAAATCTCTAATTTCCCTTTTATAGGCAAGCCGTGCTGAGACTGACACTGGCACTGACACCCTTTCACAATGCATTTTAGTGTCAGCACTGAAATTTCACGCTGAGTCGGACACCCAGTCTGACACTCTTGCCGACGCTGACAGCGACACTCCTAGCAGAGCTGCGCTCACAAACATTTTTACGAAATTTTAATTATTGTTCATGTTTTTTGATCGTTTTTATGCTTCATTATGGTCTTTTTCAATTTAAACTTATCAATTTTTCAGCCCTGCAAATTTTCAATCTAATTCTTTCTAAGCTCTTCCAACAACAAAGATGCCAAAGAAAGTGAAGCCAGAGCCCAGCGGTGAAGAAAAGAAGAGGTTTGAAGACGAAGCAAAGTTGGCCAAGCTGCAAATTGAACATGAAGCTGCATTGATAAACCTTGTTCAAGAAAAGCCGTGCCTATACAACCAGCAGGACGCAAAAAATCGTGATAACAATCTGAAAACTAAGCTGTAGGCAGACATTGCACCAAAGTCTGGAATCAGCTGTAAGATAAAAAAAATCCTGCCAGCACATTTTAGAAAGATTATGTACAACTTTCAGCCGGTGCTGTGGCTAGCAACATGTGGCAAAGTCTTCGCGAAAGTTATCGTTTAGGTGCCGGCTAGGGAAAGTGTATCAGACGAAATTTCTCCGATGATGACTTATTGGGCGCACTGGGTGGCGATAGATTCGTTTATGGACAATGTATTTGACCCACGTCCGGCGCAGATTTCAACTCTTCCAGAATTCGACAAGAAAAAGTCGCTTCCTGTGACATTGAATATCAGGTGGAAATTGAACTGATGAGAGTGCTAAGGAACAAGGTATAGTCATTAAATTGAGTTAATAAGTTAATTAAGATTATCTTCAAACGCCTAGGAGCAGTAACGAGTGGCAATCAGTCGCAGACGTCTTTGGGATAAGTGGAATTCTCCTAATACCCCTGGTAGTTTCTTGCATTAAAACGTTCCTTCTCGAATCTTCATTTGTATCGATGTCTTTTTCAAAAAGCATAAAGCGTTCACAACAGGTAGGTATCGATGTCTTTATGCAGATCTAGGAAATTATGGCCGAGATAGCGATGGGGGTTGGTAAGTTTACCTGCTTTTCTTGATGCTCAGTTAAAGCTGTTTTACTTTTCATAGAAATTTTTGATCGATCGGCATACAAGCGAGCTCATCAGAGTGGACATCTAGGTTATTCAGAGCCAAAAGAGTTGCCGGGCACAAATATCAAAACACTTTTCTTTTTGGTCGGTGATGGAGCGTTTGCACTGTCAGAGCATTTAATGCATCCTTTTCCCGGAAAGAATCTTACGGATGAAGAGAGGATTTTTAACTACAGGTGCGTATGCTAAAACTTTGTTGTTCAAGCCGATATGTGTAAGCCAAGTTTTAGACTGAGCCGAGCCCTGCATCTGGTCGTGAAGTGCAAGAAAAGCTCCTTCGGTTCTACTCTGGTGTGGGAAGCGTCAACTGGCAAAACATAAGTGCAGGTTTAGAAATTTGATTTGACCTAGTATTGTTCTAGTATTATTGATAGTTGTATTAGTAGTATTGATTGTTCCGCTCATTGTAATTATATGCTGTCGCAATAAAGAACATTTGTTGATGCTCTTGTTTGCCCACATACAGATAGTTAAAAAGGTTATTAGAGTCAATCAATAGGTTTAAGGTGTTCAAGGGTGATTTTCGGCTATTCCAGTTGCATTTTAGTGTGGCTCATAGTAGTTTGAGATGGATTAGTGTGGTTTAAAGGTGGCCTCGGGTTATTGTTATGGGTGGTTATGGTGGTTCGAGGTTATTTGGATGCTTATGATTAGTTTTTGAAATTTTGAGGTGATTTACGGTAAAAACTTAGGTGTGATCCGGAATATTTTAGTGTGGTTCGGGGTGGTTCAAGGTGGTTTTGGGTGGTTTGGGACGAACTCAAGTTTTCCAAGTGGCTTTAAGTGGTTTCAAGTGTTTGGGACAATTTCAGGTGTCCAGGGTTGTTTTGAGGGTTTGGGAGAGTTGAGGTGGTTTCGCCATGTTTAAGGTGATTCAGGGTGATTTGGGGTCATTTTGAGGCATAAGAAACTGAAAATAACCAATAAATACATAAATAAAAACATAGAACTCTTGAAGGGTGCAGTAAATAACTTAGCTGCTGACACTGCGTGCGCTCACTCCTATCTCGAGTGAACGACTCAATTTTCGACTTTTTTGAGTGTCAGTGTCAGCGCCAGTGTCAGCAGTAGCAAATAGAAATTGCATTGTGAACGGGTGTCAGTGCGAGTGCCAGTGTCAGCACGAGTGTCCGACTGCTGACATTCGAGTGTCAGCAGCAGACGGCAAAGTCTGACACATTGTGAACAGGTGCCAGTGTCCGACTTTGCCGTCTGCTGCTGACACTGGCACTGACACTGCCACATTGTGAACGCACCTTTAAGGGTAAATTCAATTTGAGCCTTTTCTTATACAAGACAGTTTTCGAAAATCCTTCCACTTGAGACAACAAAAATTCTAACATGTCGCTATCGAAAACTGTCTTGCATAAGAAAAATCGAAAAATTTCTGTGAAATTGTAATCTCTCAGATACATATTCATGCGCAATAGATAGCTCTGATCATGCCTAGTATTTTGAGATATTATATGATTAGCTGGTACATCAAATTGAGCAAATACCACTCATTTTGGGGGGTTGGGAAAAAGATTAAATCACCATTCTTCAAATGCTTTTTGCCGGGGTTCTTTCCGAAATTTTTTTCAGCCATCGTGCTCAGCGTGAAATTCTGCACAAAACGCATAGTTTGGAACATTCAGCCTTTCGCGTCTTAAAGTGTGCACAAAAACGTGTTTTTATGGTCGAAATCGACTTGAAGTTTCGGTAATCCTAGCCCCAAACTCACTTGTAGATTAAATTAATTAACTGAGCGTAAACTGAAGGTGTGTACATATTTCCCAAACGTTTGTTGAACTCCAGATGAGCATTCAACTTGTGCTCCATCAGCGGTTGGCTGAACTGCATGGCAGCTGTAGAGAACTCACGACTAAGGGTTTCTTCCATTGACACTTCTCTAAAAATCAATTTATAGGTATAGCTACTAGGATTTAATACTGCGTTATACAAAATGAATTTCAGCATAGATATGACGGCATCTTTGTTTGGTCTATAAGGGTGCCGTTTTATCGGAAATGACTGTTACAAGAATTCTTTTGGTCTTTTCTTATATTTTGGCCATAATTTTTTTGTCTGCTGTATTTTGAAGATTTGTTAGCACCAATCAACAGGGAAATTATTTCATTTTCTCTCGGTTCCCCTGTGGTTTGGTTTCTGGTCTGTGTATAGTCTCTGGAGGGAAAGGCCCAAACCACAGGGGACCAAAATCGGGTTTTTGACACTATAAACCGAATAAATTGTATTTTCGAGAGATTTAGAGATTTTCGAAAAATGATTAAAAGAAAGCCAGAATAATTCTTTTTACACCTTGTATAGTAGAAAACCAGCCACCTATATTTTTCTACTTTGTCCGATTCCAGTGTTTGGTGTAGGTCTCATTTCTTTCAAAATCTCTGAAGACCAGTCGACCAAAAGCTTTCTGGACCAGTTTGGTAAAGGGGGAGTGGAATAGGACGGAATAGAAGTCAGCCACACACCTGTCTGAAAAAAAGATAAAAAATCATTGCCAATTGAATTCAAAACATTTACTTTGACCCAAAATCTTGTGGCACTTTTGGCGATAAACTTCATAAGTGCTGTCCACTGCCGACAGGTACAGTTCCACACTATTCTGACCATTGACTAGAGCATACTCAGTGGATTGACCACCAATTGGTTTGTAGAAGTCGTAGACATTTCTGGCAAACACTCCTCTCAGACCTCGCTCCAACACCAATGGAGCTTTTGGACCAATCAAAAAGGCTATAGCTCCAGCCCACCAGTGCATCTCGCAGCTCCAGGACTATACACCGCAATGTCTACACACACTACGATGGCCAATCTTTCTGCAACAAAAAGAAAATACTTAGTGGAGGATAATACTTTTTTAAATTAAAAAGAATGTATCTCAACCGGAAATTCTCAGCTAAAAGATTTTGCTGAAATAATACGAACGCCTGACGAAAAAAAAAGTGGTTGGATATACCGATTGGATACACTTTTAATCCCTTTCTTGTTAATTTAAATTTTTTTCAGGTTTAGTCGCGAAGCAATCCACTATAGCAGCCCACTATAAACCCATCATATTCAGACATATATTATAAAAAAGTTATAGTTCGAAAAACAGACCCTACTAGCTAATAAGCACCCCCCCCCAACAATTTGCGCTTTTTCAACTTAAGTTAAAAGTAAAAAGACCCGCGATTTTCAATTTAACGGCTCCTATTTTTACAAATAGGGCCGTTAACACTCCGAAAGCGAGAAGCACTTTTACCTAGTTTGACTCAGAATTCAACGCTGAACATGATGGTGCCGATCCTTTCCGCTTCAATGATGGGTTAAGTAGGTGTAAAGTAGGGTTGAGTGATGGGTAATTACCCTGGTAATTCTCCGGGTAATCACCCGGAGAAATACTGAGTATTTCTCCATAAAGAAAAATCGGAGAAATACTATTTTTTAGTATTTATTGCAGTTGACCTTCGATATTTTTTTCTGAAAACTGTTTTTTTCTGCTGCTCTATTCGTATTATAGATGGAAAATTCAGATGTCCAAATTCAAGCCCTTTTCCTGGTGTTGGAATTACTACAATCGAGTTGAAGAAAGAAATGCAAATGGGAATCTAACAGTGGTCGGTTTGTGCAAGTTCTGCAATGCTGGCTACAAGTCAGATGCGAAAAGAATGGAGAAACACTTGGAGGTTGGTTCTTATAAAAGTATGAAGCGTTTAGATTTTCTGTTTTTGCTTTAGCATTGCGTCAAAGTCGGAGCCGGGGAGGCAATGTTCACTTTCTAATTATGCAGGAATCACTTCCCGCTTGAGCCATGCTTTTCCTTTACACTACTGGTCTCCTTTTAATGTCGAAGGTTCAACTCCCACCTGATACATTTTTTCATTATTTTATTTTTCTGCGATATCTTCTTCATTTTTATGCTGATATCTTTTGAATGTTTTTATTTTACAAGTATAATTGCTTTCTTCATAGAAATTTTATGCAATTATGGTCGACAAATATCACAATCGCCACTAACCATTCACTTTATATTAAAATTAACTACAGTCGAACCTCTCTATAGTGTACACCCAAGGGACCGAGCCCAGGTGTACACTATAGAGAGGTGTACACTATGGAGAGTGTACACTATAGAGAGGTTCGACTGTATTAACCAATCCACCTACCCTACTCAGCCAGAAATTTTTTGGTTTAGGTATCATCTAGGTGTTTTGAGTGATATCCAGATGGTTCGGGTACTATCCAGGGGGTTTGGGTATCATCCATGTGATTTGGGTACCATCCAGGTAATTTGGGTAACATCCAGGTGTTGGATGATATTCAGATGGTTTGGATACTATCTAGAAGACTTGGGTACCATACAGGTTTTTCGGGTAACATCCAGATGGTTTGGGCACTATCCAGGTGATTTGGGCACAATACAGGTGGTTCGGGTACCATTCAGGTGGTTTGGGTACCATCCACATATTTTAGGTATCAGCAAATAGTATTTCTCCGCTTTTCGGGTAATTACCGGCTAATTACCCGGAAAGCATTTCTCCGGAGAATTGCCCAACCTTAGTGTAAAGTCATTCAAATTTAAATTTCCTCTCAAGACAATAAACATTTGATTTTCAAATTTGAATATTTATTGTCTTGAGAGGAAATTGAAATTTGACTGATTTTGGAATTTCAAAAACAATTTCATAAGAAAATCGACCATGCTGAACACTAATCCGGTGTCAGAATTGAAGGTTTCAATAGTAGAAAAAAGTTACGGGAAATCCGTTACCTTCTGGGTCCCTTTACACTTACTTAACCCATCATTGAAGCGAAAAGGACCGGCATCATCATATTCAGCATTAAATTCTGAGTCCAACTAGGTAAAAATGCTTCTTGGCCTTTGGAGTGTTAAATAGAGCGTTTGCTTTTTTAGAAAAAAAATCTGCTTTTTGGAAAACGATCGTAAAAATCTTGATCCTTGCGTTATTTTCATTTTTTCAAAAGACTAGGACTGCATTTAATGCCATCGCTGGGATAATTAAATAATTATATATGGTTAAAAAATTTAGTGTATAATTTTAAAAAGGCGTATCTAATCGTCAGTGTATCCAATCGGTGTGTCTAGTCAGTTTCTGCATCGAATCGATGATATACTAAAATAACCTTGCCCGTTTATTTTAGATTCACAAACAGTGGACTCTCGGTATAAGACCATCACAAAAAGTTCGTTCCCGTCACATACAGTTGCGGACAATTGATAATGCCCGATGGCAATATTATTATTCTTTAGCAACTTTACTCATAAAAATGTACCGTTTTCAAAATAATCACATATATAGTTTGAAAGATACGGATGGGTTGAAGTTGAAACACTTAAAAAAAACTAGCGTTTCGCTTTATTTTGAGCCATTTTTTAGGAGTCTCAACTTCAACCTATCCGTATCTCAGTGGTGGGTGGTCCTACGACAATGATCAAAATGTCATTTTGTAGAGAAATCATAAAGCTTTCAGAAAACGCATGATGGCATGAGTTTGTATGTTTAAAATCACAAGAAAAGCTAATATCCATGTGGTTGAACAACCCTTTCCCTATCCATTCATTTGATTTTGACTAGAAGTCGGCAGTTTTATGTTGATGGTCATAAGTTTTCTCAGAATTATCAAAAAAATAAGTTTAACATACCAAATGGTAGCTGAGAAACAGTACTTACAAACAGCTATAAAAAAAACACAATAGACTCCAAAAATAAATTGGTTTTTTTCAAAATTATGATTCGGACCCTATCAATTGTCGGGCTAAAAAGCGGTGACAAAATTGAAAAAGGCAATTTTTTTGAAAAAATCTTGTCATATTGAAAAATCTGTTTTGACAGCATTGTAGAGCATGAGGTAAAATTGCTAAAGAAGAAAAATATTTCCATCGGGCACTATCAATTGTCCGCAACTGTACAGCCATTTATGATATTGTGTAACACGACTTTTATTCCCTGCGTAGCTTTACAAATCGCGACGCTGACTTTATTTTAGCAGGAATTTTTTGAAATTTCCCAAGGTAGTTTTTACCTACCATAGTTCCTAGAAATATCTCCCACGTCTTTTTAGCAGTCTATCTTATCCAGTGTTTGGACTTTTAGAAAAGGGTCGTACTCGTACTTCGTACCGCTAAATTTTAACCGTCGTACTTCGTACTCGTACTTTGTATAAAAACGGATTAGATATTCAGGGAAAAATTTGAACAAAAAATATTTTGCAATGTCTTTTTCATTAAAAGACATTAACATTCGGCTTTTTAGTGGTAAAGCTCCAGTATTTGCTTTGTGATTTATAAATATTTGTATTTTAGTTCGTACCTCGTACCTCTGAAATTTCTTCTCGTACTTCGTACTCGTACCTCGTACCACAAAATTTTAAGCTCGTACATCGTACTCGTACTTCGTACCTCTAAAATTTCTTCTCGTACTTCGTACTCTTAGTACGAGTACGAAGTACGAGTACGAGGTCCAAACACTGATCTTATCGGTGCATATCTCTGGCAGCTTATCAAGTGATAATGGAACGTTTGTTGAGATGTCACTTATTATACCGCTTCAATACGCCGTGTCTGTTCTTGCCAAATCTTGTTTCATTTTTCATTGAATTTTCTGTCACAATACGAAATTTATCGTCAGTTTAGTTAGTTTTAGCTTTTACTGCATCAAGCAATCATGAATTTTCAACTCTCCACCAATCGTAAGTTTTCATTGAAAAGGATTCCTGGGAAAATTTAATATCTTGCTACATTTAGAGCCCATCCCGGTGATAAAATACTCCCATTCCTACAATCCACAAAATAAGGGTTTCGAAGAAAATTATCGGCCTTTTTCAAGTTTGGACGTGAGGAAAAGAGAGAAAATTGGATGATATTTCCGGATTGGTTGCTGGCATTGACAAATTGAGTGTGGATTGGTTTGTTTTCTTAACTTTTTTCGAAGGTTTCCGATCAGTTATACAGACAATTTCAGCAAATCTGCTCTCAAATCTGCCAAAGCTACTAAGAAAGCAGCCAAATCTTTTGCTAAATGGACCGAAAAGGGGAGTAATTCAGCTATTGATGATGTAATGCAGAAGGTCAGCCAGGTTATGCAGCTTCATGCTGACAGTCAGGCTCAATTTGCTAAGGATTATGAGCTTTGCCTCCAAGTCAGTCTAAATCTTGTGTATTTTCTATAAAGCCCTCCCCCTGATTCAAAATCGTTTTTGTGGCATCGTTTTCTTGACTCACTTTTTGAATACAGCTCTAGGACAATTTAGCCGTCAATTTGTAGCTCTTGTAAGTGGCTTCATTTTGAGGAACAGCCTATTTAAAAGGTATTTTCAAATAATAAGTCAAAAACACAATTCCACAAACACGAATTTGAATCAGCGGGGGGGGGGTGGTAGGGTTGGTTTCGTTCTATCAGAGGAATACGGTGTCTCGAATTTCGTCGTGTTTTTTTCAACCAGCTATTTTTCAGAATCTGCATAAAGTTGGCCAGACAGAGTTGCAAATGAAGACTCCCCTCAAACAGCTGAAGAAAGCCCGTGCCCATGAGCGTAAACAGCAGAACAAGATCCGCAAGTTGATGGACAATGATGGGTATACTACATTGTTAGATAGATCTCAATTAGATCAGGTGATTATTTTCAGTAGCCGCCCTAAATGAGTCTGAAAAAAAACATAGATAATTGGGGCAAGGCGACTGTGCCGAAAAAAACTTGCTGTTTTGAAAACTAAAATCTTGGCTACAGTCAAGTTCAAAAAGATATTTTTTCGATGAAGTTAACTGCAAAAAAATTCAGTCATAGTTTATTATGTTCCCTTAAAAATCGATGGTTTCCTCTTATTCAACGATTTTCAGGCTGTTTTGACTAGAGAATCTGCTGAGCAAAATCTTACCAAAAAAAGAGCTGAAACAGAAGTGACTAAAATGCAACAGTTCAGGGAGGCAATGATGGTCAGTAGTACCCTTTTTGTTTTTCAGTTCTCAACTTTCATAACATATCTGTTCAGGATATCGCGGATGCTCAGGGAGTCTTAGCCACTAAAACTGTAAATGTTTTTAACTACCAAAAGAAGATCGCTCAGTTTGTGCCAGTCGTATCCACCCAAAATGTCAGTCAAGTTATGTATGAGGGCGCTGTCTATACCCAGAAGCATGTGGATGAACTACGCCAGCTGATGAAGTTGAGCAATTCTCCATATGCTTCCCCTGGACCAGGTATTGGATGCACCAGACCTGATGCTCAGTTGGTTGTCAACAAAAGTGAAGACACCCCACCTACCTACTCTTCCACTCAACCTATTCTGCATGCATACACCCCTCTGCAGGTATGCCAGTTGTGATTTTACTTCCGGAGATAATCTTAGTATTAATGTTTCAGAGCAATAGCCATGCTGAAGATGGAAGGGCCAAGCAAACCTCAACAAACGGATTTCCGCCAAATATGAAGAAAAGAACCTGAGCATGTGTGTTGCAAATTATTTGAATTGAGCACTGTGCACCTAACTCGAATGATTCATTATGTTGGTTGAATATATTCACCGTCTGTATTTACTAGTGCCTTCTATTTTGAAAATGAATAAAATCCTGCTTAGTTCAAGATAAATTTTGAAATAATGAGCCATTCTGCTATCCAGACAGAGTGCTCAATCGCCCCGCCTTACTATAGCACTGGATTGTGTCTTTTGTGTGTCATATTAAATATACTATATGTTGTTTAAGCGGACCAACGTGTTAAAATATAATATCGTATACGGTTTGGAAGAACATCTTAAGGCTAAAATTAAAATGATGTGGTTATTTACTCCCGTCAAAAGGTTAAAAATCCTGTCAAATAAGTAATTTACCCCGTAAAATTGTAATTTTTTCTCAAAAAAGTTTAAATTTTTTCAAATTTTTTTTCCAATGTGTAACTCTAACTCTCAGCTTTCTAATGAGCTATTAATTGGTCTAATACATAGCAAAAGATTGAGGAAAGCAGTCTTTGAATAGAGTAACTTAAAATTCAATAAAATTACCGCACTCTTCCATATATTTTGAGGGCGGAGTTTGATGCCAAAAAGTAGTTAAGAACTGGATAGGAACAACCCAAACTGAGTTTTTATACCGAGCTCATATACAAGGCGATCTTATTTCCGCTAGCTACAGTCCAAAAAAATTTACCTTCGAGTTCATAGTTGGCATATATCCAGTCGACAGCATGAAACAACGCTTGTGTGCCTCCAAAACATGCATTCTTAACATCCGCTCCCTGGATGTCTGAGTGGTGGTCCCCAAACAGGTCCATCAGAACTGTTTTCACACTCTTGCTTTTGTCAATCAGTGTCTCAGTACCCACTTCTAGGAAACCGATAGATTTGTGATCAATCTAAAAAAAGTTTTTTTTATAACTACTCGATTTCGAAATCTAAATAGACCTTGTAATTGTCGAGTAGTGCGGAAGTGACACTGAGGGCCAGAGAGCAAACATCTTCTGTGTCATCACAAAAAGACATCTCAGATTGGCCCAACCCAGTCGAGTATTTACCACTGCTGACTTGGTCAAACTAAACATTTTTGGTAAGTTATTAAATAATTTTCGTACTAACCAGGAAAAGGCCAAAAATGTCCATTTTAAATTACATTGTCTGAATTTTTTTTGGCATATTCATGCGGAGCAAAAAAAAACTAGTATAGGAATGTGCTGCTTACAGCTTCAACTCATTTTACGATTTGAGCGAAATTCGGTATAACGATCCTTTCGTGATAAAAAAGGGGGTTTAGTCAGGGCTGCCATCTCAAAATTTAAAAAGAAAGGACATTTGGTCAAAAAACAGGAATTTGAAGGAAAAAGTGCATTTTATCCAGTGCTTATTGCCATTTTGAGCGAAAAAAAAGATTTTGACTAAAACTTCAAAAATAAAAAAGATTTGGCGTCCCAAAAAAGGACAAATCTTTTTAAAAAAGACATATGGCAGCCCTGGATTTAGTGCAAAATCAAATTTTTAATTTACATTTCTAGTTCGAAGCGGAAAAGAACCGGAATAATGGCACTGAGAGTTCAATTCCCTACCAGTAAAGATGTGATGAGCGGGTCTTTTTCGCCTCGAAATTAAAAATGCACCTAAATAATGATATACAGTCAAGTCTCGATTTAACGAAACCCCGATTTAACGAAACTCTTGATTTAACGAACCTTTTTTTGGTGGCTATTTGGCCACCGATTAAATAAAATGACTAAAATAAGCTCTCGATTTAACGAAACCTTCGATTTAACGAACATTTTTGGCGGTCCCCAGGGGTTCGTTAAATCGAGACTTGACTGTATCATGGTTTTTTTAGATTTCGGAAGGGTATTTCTACCGAATTCTCCTGAAATCCAAAATTAATTGTAAAAGCAGCATATTTCATATACTCTTTTTTCATGCTCTACAATGATATGCGAAAAAAATTCAGACAATTTAATATAAAATTTGTAACTTGGGTCCTTTCCTAGTAAGAGTGACTGACCTGTTCCAATTCAGTTTGACAGACGTAGTTCTTGGGAAATAGAGCTCAAGACCAAGAATACCCACATTAGAGGTGGTCGGGCTAACAGCTGGTTCATTAACGGACGTTGAAGGCAGTCCAACCAGCTTTTGCAGCATATCCATTTGAAATTTTAATGAAAGACTAAATTTTTTAGTCAAGTTTTATTCAAAAAACAGGGAAAAAATTAAATTGAAATGAAATTCAGTCTAGTGACTAATAAAATGTAAAAAGTGTAAACCATTGTAGTGAGATTTCGAAAGATTAGTCCATAGTCTCTTTTTTGCCAATAGGGCCAAGCAGATTACGAAAAGTATGGAGAAACGAAGGAATTAAATAGACATTTGAATTATACACCAACATTATGTCAAATATGTTAAGACGAATGATATTTTAAAATGTATTTGTATATTTGTATTTGTATATTTGATTGGACCAGTAATGTTGACAGGGTAGATCCCTGCCCCACCTGGATCAAAATTTTGGGTAAGACCTTGCTCTGAATTCACCCGGGTCGATCTGAAACCCTGAAACTCTGGCATGGCATTATTATGGTGCGAAAACAGTAGCCTAAGCCCGACATCATTAATAAATCCCGACCGCCTTTTTTATCATCATATAGTAATGAAGTGTGTATTGAAATAATAAAATTTTAAAAAATTGTAGAAATATCATAAAATGTTTACAAAAATCCAAAAAAGGTTTTGAGCCGTAGACCTTCAGGATTTTTTTCAGAATTTCATTTGTTCTCAGAAACTTATTACATAGTTAAATCAACTTTAAAAGGGAGGATATTTAGGGGTATATTTTGAAATAGGTTTCTCAATTGGCTTCTACCTTTATTTGCTACCTCCATAGGTCAGTATCAAAAGTCTATTACTGCCAATATTTTTGTTGATATTCCTCGAATCTTATTTCAAACTTTTAAAGGTCCCTATAACCGATTGAAGATGGCAAAAAATATAGAAACTATAGTATAACTCACTGTAAAAAGGTAAATGTCCCCCTCCGCTTCACAATTTTCGGCTCGCAATGCCCGAAAGTTAATGATTGATAGACCTACTTGAAACGAGAAATTATTGCTGGTGTGCAAGTGTATATTTCAACTGTTTTTTATTCAACAGGTTTGCTTTTTATTATTACAAACACTAAATTTTATTTTCACTGAAAGTAGAGCTCATAAATACAGACTACCGTATAACCTCTACTAATGCCCCACCCCTTACTTTGAAGAACTATATCTCAGTAAATATTTTAAAAAGCTGTTTATTGCGTTTTCTTAACTCTCACGAGCTTTACCGGTTCCGCTTTTTCGATATTAAATTTTCACGCAAAAATTTCGAATTCGACTCGAAAATTTCCAGATTTTCGGATGGTTGAAAAATAATCCCACAGGGGGATTCAAACAGGTTATACTGTATGCTGATTATATATACACAAATGATATCATAACTTCATAACAGCAAAACTATATACAGCCAATACAACAAATAAATGAATACAAATCAGACGAATTCCAACTCTATATCTTCGGATATGCCATACTTAGTTTTGTGTTGGTTGAATAAGTTAGCCAGCTGTTTACAATATTCAGAGTGGACTTTGTCTACTTCTTCTTCACTAGGATTCGCATTCTCCGTGACTTTGATTGGTGCACCGACTAAATATTATTTTTTAGAAATTGGTTCTATTTATTTTCACACTAACCAACTGTGACAATTTCTTTTCTATATGGCATCAGACCAACAATATTGCTGACCACTCCACGCCCATAAAATATAGGCATAGTTGCTCCTGTCCATTTCTTCAATTGCTCCTAAAAAGTTACTTCTCGAATTAAAAAAGTAGATACTTTTTAAACGTGTGTGCCTGAAATTTTCTAAGCTTGCTTCCAGGTGGATTTGGCACTTGACTGTAGATTTTGTTTTCTCCAAAGTGGTACAGGGCACAAGATTGGCACTAAACGGATGCCACATAAGTACAATAAATATAATTAGGTTTTTAGAGAAGCCGAAATTTCTGAAGTTTGATTCTTAGTTTTTCAATCGAAACTTTTTATATTTCTCGTACTTTCTGATTTTCGGTCCTTTAGTAAGGCGCCCGCTCGCCTTATTTTTGGATGCCTGAAAATCAGAAACATTTGAGGTTGATCTCAAGATTTTTGGGTGAAGATCCAAAGTCCATCAAGCAGAATCGGTAGAGCTGGTGGGAGTTTAGAAAACGCGAAAAACAGCTTTGCATAATATTTATTCCGCGCTGAGATGCAGGTCCTCAAAGTCGAGGGGCCGCCTTATTAGAGAGGGCCGCCTAATTAGTGGAAATACAGTATTGCGATGAATTTTGGTATGTTTCTGTCCTGTTTTTGTTTGAAGCTTGTTGAAATGAGCTATTAAAATTTTCCAAAAATATTTTACAAACTTTAAAAATGCCACAACTATAAAGGTAAGTGTTAGTAGTGTTCGCAACTTGAATTTTTTTTAACATTTGGTAAAAATAAGTAGTAGTAAAGTAGTAGCAGTGTATAATATATATATGTATGATATATAATTCCACCGAATCGATTCATAAAATATTTCTACATACCCATGCTTGATAGCCAATCGAACAAAGCCCTTCCTGTTTTTCAAGGTCAGAGCATAGCTGTCGGGATGTGAATCAAGTGCTTCTGCCGCGCCTCCAGGCACTATTGCCACTGCGTAGCCTAAACCAGCTGTGTGACCAGAAAGGAAAATACATTAGAGACCACTTCTACCTTTGCCTGGTCTATCCAACACATATTCAATGGCTTCCTGTCACTAGATATTGTTCCTTCAAATTATTTTTATTAGAAAAATTTAAAAAAATTGATGAGCTCAAAAATAACCAGTCAAAGTGAGTACTTCCCTCCTTATTGGAAACCAGAACTGCATTGGCAAAGTGACTGGGAAACGTTTGATACCGGGAAATAACTTGGAGAAGTTGGTTCCTCTGAAAATAAATTATTTGGCGTATTTGATTACCTTTGTTTCTTTAAAAATCACCCATGGGGGCTATTTTTCAAAGCCCTAAAAAGTCATAAAATTTTGAACTCGATCTTAAGATCTTTAAGCGCTCAACCGAAACCAGAAAAAAGTGAAATCTGTAAAGCTTGTGCGAGTTTAGAAAAAGAAGCAAACAGAAATATGAAATATTTGCACTGGGCTGAGATATTGATCTTCAAAAACGAGGGTGGGGGCTTACTGGAGAAAATACGGCAGCAGCCAAAGCCCAACAAAGTCCGGTCCTGCTTAGATAAATTTTTGATCAAAAGTCTCTTTACAAGCTTCTGCCTGGTCAGTTTTCGAAGTTCAGTTCAGTTCGAAGTTGTCTAATTTCCAGGGATACCATTATATAATTACGTAGCTGCCGCCATTAAGCGGCATTTGGCGTTTTAGACTTATCTTGCAACTTTGTTACCGTCTATATTTTGCGCTTTTTTCGTTTTTTTTTCATAATTTTAGCATTGCATTTGAAAGTGTTTGCGACTTCCAAGTAGGGTAGTTGAGGGTCGGTTATTTTTAGACGGGTCGGTATAAAGTGTTTTTTTTTTAAATTTTCGGTGGGTTAGCCAGGCTAGACCCGTTTCAGGATTTTTTTTGAAGATTTTGCTAAAGCCGGTTCTCGGTTTCGGTTAACCGACCACCAACTAATTTACCCCATGCAGTTTTTTCGCCGTAATACTATAATTAATTATTAAACTTTTTGGTCTAGGTCGCCTTGAACATATTCTTATACTGCACTAAATAAATTTAAAAAAAGTTAAAATCACCTGTAACAAAGGTGACAAAAGTAGCAAAGCCAATAATTCCATGTGGGTGAACTCTAAAATTGGAATAATTTTTCAGGTTCAAACTATTTTGGGTACTTCTCCGGTTGGGCCCCCCCCCCATTTTACAAGCCCTCCAATAATTATACAATATTTTTATTCGCAAACATATAACAAGGCAATTTGAGACCACAAATTATACATAATATCCTCTCCTTTAAATTTTCTACGCCAAACAAAATCAGAAACATAACTGCGAAAAACAGATCGATGCGTCCCATATTCGTGCTTGTGCCTTCTCTTTCTCTAAAATGGGGGGGGGGGCCCAACCGGAGAAGTACCCTATTTGATAATAATAAACCCGATAATGTAATTTCGATCAGCTGGCAAGTCAGCTGTTTTCACAAGTTTCATAGGGAAATAGCTGGCTAAATACTTCCACAACCAATAGCTACAAATTTAGATGATTTATACACGTGTTAAAAGTAAGCTTAATGATAGAAACTTGCTTTCTAAAAGCCAATGAAGCCGAGATCCTCGCCGAGGAATGTGGAAATCATAAGCAAACCATATTAGGTACGGAATCGCTACACACCTACAACATTGGTATTACAATATCTAATTCTTAGATGTATCACTTCACCAACAATAATTTGAGCTTACATATCTTTTTCTGTGTTTATCAACGCTTAGCCCTACTGGCAAGAGAGCCGCTCAAGCTGCCCCTTGAAAAAATTCCTCCCCAAGCAGCTCTTAGAATTTTTCTGGGATGTGAACACGAAAAACATGCCTATATCCCTGGGATTAAACATAGAAATTTTATTTTTCGGGTGCCTTGGCCCCGAATATTTTTTTTTGACTATTTGAAATCGAATCAAATTTAAATGTTCCGGCTAACGTCTAAAATCTCCCAAATAATTTCTAAATTTCGGAATTTGGAAATTAACAAAGTCAGCTTGGGGGCCAAGGCGTCCAAAAAATATAATTTTTGTGTTTAATTCCAGGAATGGTTATATAGTCAAACTTCTTTATAAGCTACACCTCCAAATCAACAGGGTGACCAAAGCAAAAAGGGGAAACAGATTCTCTGATAGCGCCCTCCGTATAAGCTACACCTAAGTCCGGTCCCCAATGGGGTATATTCCGTATAATATACCCCTATATAAGCTACACCTCTCTATAAGCTACATCTAGGATCGGTCCCGAGGTGTAACTTATAGAGAAGTCTTTTTTCGTGTTCAGCGCATCTAAAAACACGGAAAAATGCTAACAGAAAATAGGATTTGAGTGGTTTGCATTTTACAGTTCGAGCAGTTTCATTGTGACTGATTTTAAAATTTTAGAGATGAAGGGTTTTGTGTTTGATAAAATGCGGTGTATATATTGATCTTTACTTGCTCTTTTTAAAACTTTAAAAACTGACAAAGTACTGGTGTAAAAGCTACAAACGGCGATGACAATGCAAACAAGGGGTGATATCACAAATGCGAATACATACAACATTACAGCCCATTTCTCTAAGAATTGTGTTTTCAGATCCTCTTCCCCTTCTTGAATGGATATATCATCTGCTTTAATGGTCGTGGTTGTTGTCATCCTATAAACCATACAGTCATTATTTTTGACACCCGTAAATAACCTTGATACCGGGTGACCGAAAGAAAGATAAAAAATATTGTCTTTTAAAAATCCATGCAATACTTTTCGGACACCCGTTACTAATACGACATTATGTATATAGCCACCAATTGTCAAAATGAATGAATTTTTATGGAAAATTATACCTTTTTATTTAAAGGGTAAAGCAGTAAAAAAAACTCGGTCACTTTGAAAGTCCTGCTTCCTTTCTTTGATAGTTTTTTTTCGTTACTATGTGTGCTTTTTTCCGTGTTATCATCATTGTTGTGACAAACTATTCAAGCTACTTAAAGGACCATGGTTTTTGGACGCAGCGATATTTCCAAAATTTGAATTGGCGGGGGACACTTTTTATCATCGAGACCAGTCAAATTTGAATGTGAATTATTCTTTATTTGTGTTGAAATTTTAAATCTTATGTCTTAGCACAGTTTGAATTTAAATCTCATATAAGTAGATATGTTGCAGTGATGCAGCCTAAGTCGTCCGATCTGGCAATGTCAAGTAAAGTTGGGCTCGACTAGTGAATGGTTCTATATTTTGATGAAATTTCAAATGCAAACAAAAAATAATTTGAAAAATAATTGTTGAAAATTTTCAGAGTAAAAAAGTGTAAAAAAGTTTTTTTGAGTTTCATAATCAACAATTGGTCTTAAAAAAGCATAATGAACTCAACTACAAGAGGGCAGCAACAGAATTATTTGTCATATTAAATAAAGAAAAAAGCCATTTCAGAGTGTAAAGTCTGGTTTAGCATCCGCAAACGGCCACCTCATTGTGAATTCAGCTTAACCAAAAATGGATAAATGAAAATAAAGATTTTGAAAATAGAAATTCCTATAAAGCATATTTTCGAAGGCTTTTTAGTGCACACCCCAATCAAGTTGTGATGCAGATCAGGAGCTACAAAACCCACTTCACAGAATTGTTTGAACGTTTGAAACTTTGAAAAAAGTAACCGTTAAAAATTTGACCCAAAAACATGAATTTTGATTTAAATTTTGCATTTTAAAAATGTCATGTTTGGTTTAAATAACCATATCTCAGCACTCAAGTTGAATAAAATGTTTCTTTAGGTGTCAAGTAAAACCGCAGATTCAGGGCTATTAAATGAGCAACAATGTGATTTTTCGGAATCTTGAAAAAAAGTTCCAGGCCTCTTAAATAGGCTATAATACTTGGTCAACCCAGTATTTGTTATATTGGGTTGGTCAAAAATTATCCGGGATATTTTATTAAGACTTATATTTTATCAATGTTGCAATCATATCTATTCTTTTTTATACTATTTTTTAGCTCTGCATCTCCTCTTTCAAATGGCATATTAATCTTAGCTTGATTATTTTGGATAAGTCGCCATTTGGCGCCAAACACTTGTCAGGTCATTTTGAGAAATTGACCAGCGTTTTCATCACTTTAACTGGTCAAAATTTTAATACTGGATTTTACGATCTAGCAACATCTTACAAAAAAGTTGTAGCGCAGCTCAAGAGCTACAAAATCCACTTTACAGAATAATTTTTGGAAATTTAAGTGTTGAGATATGGCTTTTGGAAAAAATAGACTTTCTGAAAAAATGCAAGAAATCTCAAAAAATTGGAATAAGAATTGGAATAGATTTGGCCATTTTTTCAGAAAGTCTATTTTTCCAAAAAGCCATATTCAACATTTAGATTTCTAAAAATTATTCTGTAAAGTGGATTTGTAGCTCTTGAGCTGCGCTACAACTAAGTTGTAAGATGTTGCTAGATTGTAAGATCCAGAGTTAAAATTTTGACCAGTTAAAGTGATGAAAACGCTGCTCAATTTCTCAAAATGACCTGACAAGTGTTTGGAGCCAAATGGCGACTTATCCGAAATAATCAAGCTAAGATTAATGTGCCATTTGAAAGAGGAGATGCAGAGCTAAAAAATGGTATGAAAAGAGAATAGATATGATTGCAACATTGATAAAATATAAGTCTTAATAAAAATATCCAGATAATCTTGACCAACCCAATAGTATCTTCTAATTTTGTGACTGTGGCTACGAAATTTTATATCTTGTTAGGGTTTTCGGCAAGTCGATAGCCTTATATGTTGCGAAATTTTAGATTTAGAGGTTAGCTGAAAGCCTAAAAACTATTTTTAGCTTTCACCTAACCAAACTGCATAAAATTTCCCGAGTTTTTCCAGTTCACCTTATACAAAGTAATATTTAAGACAAAAACTATATAAAGTAAATTAAGAGTTGAAAAAAAATAAAACTGACAATAAAAAACAAATAATTTTTTGTAGAGGACCAAGAACATCTTTAAAACAAGTCAGATGTGACCTGTTTCTGTTTTTTATTGCAAATAATGTTTTACAAAAAAATATTACACTGAATTTTTATCTAAAATATCTTGTACTCTACCGAAAAAGCATCAATAATCAAGGAAAACAAAAACAATAGTTGTGCACAATTGTTCACAGTTTTACACAATTATGTTTCAAATAAATTATTATCCAGAAAAGACTAGTTGCCACAAATCAATCCACAAAAACAGCTCTGATAGATTATTTTTCACTTCTTTCAGAACAAACAACTATCGAAAAAAGCACTGTTGAAATTGATCAAAAGTTTTTATATTACCAGTTTTTTACTTTAATAAAAAGATTCAAATGCAATTTATCCACCTAAATACAAAATTTGCCACTTTATTTATTATTTCCAAAAATAAATTAACTTTTTGTGGTAACTTAGTTAATGAATTCCCATTCCCAAAAACTGACTCTAAATTTGGTAAAACAAAGTTGTAAAAAATTGTAAACAAAACCTAAAAAGGTCCAGAAACAAAGAATTCATCTTGTTTTAATCTATTTACAAAACAAAAAATCAATAAAGAAGACAACAACCACCACTATTTCAAACGGGAAGTAAATATAATGGTACTCTCGCTTCCTTTTTCTGTATTGCATACATCACAGGTACCAATAATCTATGAACTCTTAAAATTCAATTCTCTTAATATTTAAAATAAAAGAGAAAAGCTATAGTCCAACTTTCTTTTCCATTTACTCAGACACGGCATTTTATGAAAACGATGTGAGATAGCAGGTGTCTTTTCTTAATACTTAACTGCTCTAATAAACTGGCAGACACAACATGTGCAATGTCTAGCCATTGGGGAACAGCTTTGTTTAGAAAATAGTCAATAACTTTTCCTAAATTATAACTTATTTATTTTTATACAAGAAAGTCAAAATCATCAGTAAAACTAAGCATACAGACAAACAATGTGAGTAAACAATCCAAAAAGCCACAATAGTTTGTCCTTTTTGATTTTTTAAGATCGGTAAAGACGTGCGATATCATTCCAGAAACAGCTTTTCATACTTTCGAAACGATCAAAGCACGGAACGTAAGAGAGGTCTAATTGAACAACTTTGCCTGCAAGAAAAAAAAAGTAATTAAGTGCCCTCCCAAAAAAACTTGCCTTGGTCACCTTGTTGTCTTTTGCGGATTTTTTTCTTGAAGTCTCAAAAAAAAATTCTAACTACTTTTGAAAGCTTCGGAAATATGTTTGAGCTCGCCCTACGCACGCTAGACTATCCTTGCCTGAGCCTAAGTTTATACATTTCTTGCATGAGGAAAAAACCAGCTTAGGAGACCAAGGCAAATATTTTCTTACAATTTTTATAGCAAAATTTTTTCAATATAAATGATTTCTAAGTGTATGAAATGGTTTTCGAGAGCTTTCAAAGAAAAAAATTTTTGAAAAAAAACAGGGGGTACCAAGGCAATTTTTTTGGGACCCCGACACTTACAGAGCTAGTGGTTTTATAAGAAAAAGATTACCTGGCCGCTGGTCACAAAAAGTAAGGCATTTCTCTCCCGCTATTGTTGAGGTTACTCCATTTCTCGCACAACACTCTCGATGATCTCCCTTGAGCAGCGCAAAACTAAAGATAATAAGTGTTGAAAATTAATTATTAGTTCATTAAAATACCTGAATCTCCCGCATTGCTTCCAATGGACAGCCATCCTGCTTAAAGTACATTCTAGTCAATGCATCTTTGTTGTAAACACCGAAATGGCACTTGTGAAGGCAGGCATCTAATGAAATTTGACGCCATAGCTAAACATCAAAGACAACTAACCTGGTAAATGGCGATCTAGACAACATTCCATAAAAGCTCTATTAGGATTCTAAATTTAAAAAAAATTCAAAAGTAGAAAAGCTAAAGTGAATAGCTTTCAAAAGCGTTTTATAGTTTTTTGCATAACTTTTTTGAAATTTTAGTTTTGTTTTTGACAATGTGGTACAATGTTCGAACTCTTCCATAATGTACGCCAGCCTAAGTTAGAAAAAAAGGTTGTATTTTATAGCCACCGATTTGAAATCTCGTCATAAAAATATTTTTTTCGTCTAAAAACATTCTGTGGCCATTTTCAAATATTCTGCGACCAGAAAAATATATTCTGTTGCTATTTAAAATCTGTAGTTAACAAAATTTCCTTGGCTTTTTTCGAACATTTTGTGGCCATAAAAATTAACATTCAAAAATGACATTAAAACAACACCGTAACTTCAAAAACCTATTTAAAAGTCCCTAAACGCTCTTATATATAGAAAAACCAACCACTGGTTTGTTTAGGCGACCTGCGTATTAGCAATAGAAGGTGCAGCTGCGGCCAACTCTTGCAATTCTTGAAGGGGTTCACTAGTACCCATTAATTGTTTTTCGTTCATCCCTAATTTTTAATTTTGAAATATATTTATGAAGTCTAAAAAAGACTTACTCAAACTCATCTAGTGAACTTGGTCCAAAACCTGATAAATAAAATTATTCAGTTTTGTTCAATTTGTCTAAATGTTAACTCTTTGTCTTCGAACGCATCAATTGAATAGCAGAAGAAGATGATGAACCAGCCGATGGCTGGAAGCTGGTCGAGCCACGTGCCCTCATCCTAAGCGCAAATAATTCTTACCCCGTATAGACATGAACCAACAGTACCTATAGCACCCATAGGGTCCACATCCATATGTTCCTCCTTAAAAAACTCTAAATTGTGTATTGTGAAGAATAAAAGCTACCGTATTTCCTCTAATAAGCGCGCCGGCGCGCTTATTATTCAAACCCCAAAAATCGGAAATTTGGAATTCGATTTCGAGATTTCCGGGTGCTCAACTAAAATCTAAAAAGTGGAATCGGTAGAGCTCGTGGGAGTTAAGAAAACGTATCAAACAGCTTTGGAATAAAATTCTCTGAGCTGAGATATAGGCCCTCAAAGTAGGGGGTGCGCGCTTATTAGAGCATGCGCGCTTATTAGAGGAAATACGGTAAATACTCTGTAACGACGTACAGTAAAATTCTAATAATTCCTGCCCTCAAAAGTAATAAACTGTACTCAGAATTACAAATTTATTAAAAAAATTCTCTGCATCTTTGTCGGCATTATTTTTCGTGTTGCCGCGCTACCGTCGTGGGCTTGACATTGCTCAGCTTGATGTCGCTTGGCTGATCGCACTATCCTTGCTCTTCGAATTTCTTGATTTTTCTATAGACAGTTTAGGATTCCAGTTTGTTCTATATTTTCTTTGCCAACGATGAGATATTTTTTTAGTTTTTTTTCGATACCTTCGACCACTGATAACATAATGCTTTTTGGAAGGTTCTCGACTTCTTCAACGTTGCAACCGGCTCTTTTTTAAATTTTACTCAACATTTTTGGCAAGCTTTTGACGCATTCCAAAATAATTAAATTTTGTCACTTTTAGAAAGAAATCGCTAGAATTTTTACAATAGTTGACAAGGTGAAAAGCTCGTTAAAATATTTCAGAAACAAAAAGAAACACGAATATTACCACATCCGCCAGATCCGCCACAGGTAGGTGGTGGAGGAGGTTGCCTAGCTCCTGGATATCCGCCGATTTGAGGTGGAGGTCCTCCGCAATATGGGTTTGTGCCACATATTCCACTAGCTGTGCACTTAACAGTTTAAAATACTAACCAATACAATTTATTTCTATACAGTCAAACCTCGATAATCCGCCACCCGCTAAACCGCCACCCTCGATAAACCGCCACCCTCGATAAGCCCGATTTGGCTGGCCGTCAGAGAAACTCAACAAAGTTTACCCCGCTAAACCGCCACCTCGATAATCCGCCACCCTCGGATCGGTCCCATGGGGTGGCGGATTATCGAGGTTTGACTGTACCACTTACTGAATCGGTATCAATTGGAGCGAATGTAATAAAAGCAAGCAAAGAAAGGATAATTCTGCTAGCAACCACATTTTAGCGATTCCTTCTTTTAAGCGTTATCTTTTAAACAATAGGCTAATTTTCACAACTAAATTTTTTTATGGTTTAAATCAAATAGAAAAACCGAGATCCAGGGCTCATTATTTATATGACAATGTGTAGGATACTACTGGAAAATCGGTTGCTCCCAAACAGCTCGGTCCCCCTGTTGTTTTTTTTTGTAAAAAATGCCTTGGTCCCCCCCTGTTGATTTTTCATGTGATCATGATGAATCACCATGATCACTTTAAAAATCAACAGGGGGGACCAAGCTGTTTGGGAGCAACCGATTTTCCTGTATCGCCATAATGTGGTACAATGTTCGAACTCTTCCATAACGTAAGCCAGGCTACTGTTCCATACAAAAACGAACTCTTCCATACAAAATACAAATGATATTACCGTATTTTTTCTAATAGCTCACACGGGTGTTTTATTTTTCAACCCCTCGAAATCGGACAGTTTTGAGGTCGATCTCAAAATTTTTGGTACTCAGCTAAAATATAAAAATCGGAATAAGTAGAGCTCGTGGGAATTAAGAAAATGCAATGTAAAGGTTTGCAAAATATTAACTTCGCTCCGAGATAAAGACCCGCAAAATTGAGGGGGTGAGTTAATAGAGATGGGTGAGCTGGTGCAGGATCATAATACCCAAAGACAAAATAGCCAAGGACAAAATACCCAAAGTACAAAATACCAATGGTCAAAATACCCAATATACATATTGTGCAGATAATGTTCACTAAACGCTATTATCATAATATTATTATCATAATATGCACCATCTGCTTATCATATTAATAGGACGTCAAAAGTCCACTAAAAGACCACTCTTAGGTATTTTAGGTATTTGGGTATTTTGTCCTTGGGTATTTTGTCTTTGGGTATTTGATCCTGCACCGGGTGAGCTATTAGACAAAATACGGTATCTAAAATTATTGAGAAAAATCTTCTGGAAAACAGATAAATTTTCGAAATTTTACAGTCTACTCTAAAAACAGTGCTCAACTATTTGAAAGCCGCCAAAGACAAATTTAGGTTTTTGGATTTTAAAATTAACATGAATGCACCGATCAAGAACTATCAAAATCCAACAAATGAGTAATAGTAGTGGAAAGTTTTTGCTCAAGGATAACGATTGAAATATCATGAAGTAATCCTTCCTGTTTTCGAAAATCCATTCTTGCCTTTGAACATTGTGGAATTTAGAGAACTCAACTAGCAAATCTGGTGCACACGTCCCAAAGGTAAGAACGGATGATAATGGTTGGGATGGGGATGATTGGTCATTTGTCTAGCAATGTCCAGCAGCAGAACTAAGCCTACCGGCTTTTCGGGAGTTTTAAATCACAGACTTGCGAACAAGTTTTTGAATTCCATAAAGCTTTTGATAGATTATACAAATATTTTTAGAACTGAAAAAGAACTATGCCAAAACAGATTGTGCTAATATTTTTTTCTAACTTTTAAACACATTTGAAAAATTCGAAATTTTTTTTAACTTTAAGAAAGAAACTTTTTTGACTGAAAATTAGGTTTTAATACTTGTTCTGTAAAGCATTAATCACATCCTGATCAGAGTTGACACTGTCAACTTGAAATATGTGATCTTAAAAAAATGTAATTTTGAAGTGTCGTACTCTGAGCGGGAGCGAGGTTTCGTTAAATCAAGTGTCGACTGTAGATTTATAACGACAATATAACGGCATTCTAAATCTGACGAATAAATCTAAGGAATAATGACCCTGATATGAGTAGGGGGGAAATATACTCCAGTAACGCCCAAAAATCTTAAAACACTATGATTTTTTAAAACTTTCACAACATGTTTTTTTATTCAGACAAGCACACTTTAGTGTATTTTGGCAAAAAGTTCTTTTTACCCAGCGCTCTTTGCTTTTTAACGGTTACAAAAATACGATTTTGACCTAAAAATGAAAAAAAAATTGGGATACTGAAGGAAGTACAGATTGATTAAAAATATACTTTTACAGAGATTTGGGATGTGATCTTTGACAATGTCCATTTTGCATAAAATTAAGAAAAATATTTTGGTCAATTTCAGGCGCGCAAATATTGACTAAGAATGAACTTTTAGATGACTGTATACCACATCTATGTTGATGCTAATGGCACAAGAAAAAACCAATTAAAAAGAAATGGCCACTCGAACAGCGAGTGCAAGTCGCTGCTGCAAGTCAAACAACAAATTCTCCTTCTTTCCTCAAATAGCATTTAATTTGGAATCAAGGTCCAATGCCTTGTTCAACGCTTGGCGTAAAAACAGGTTCCATTTCACCACAAGAAAATGTCAGTTTTGTAGTTGTTTAGCGTTTGGAAAATAAGTTTACATTTTTTATTCACATATTTGACTAAATCTGAGAACTGATACAAAATTACACGTATATGAATAAGTTACTTAAAAAATATATAGGCTCAAAATACAGTGCTGAGTAAAATATGAGAAAAGGTGCAAAATAGCTTCTTATGTGAGGGATAAAATGGGAAATGAACTGAAATATAATTTCATACAAAGTTCTTGGAAAAACTCTAATTTTGGCTGCAAAAACACTTACAATGGAACCATTCGAACTGTCCCTGCGAATCCACCATTCTTAATGTCAGTCTTAGCATTTTCATATGTTTTTCGATAAGCTGAATACGAAAAGCAGGCGCATAATGACCCCTGGGCTTGACCACAAAAAATGAATTATGAGCAGCGAAAAAAACATTTCAGAAATAAAAAAGATTTCGGGTCCCAAAAAAGTACAAATCTTTTTAAAAAGATTTATCCTTTATCTGGACTTATGGATGGCCTGGAAAAACCTAGGACTGGCTTGGCTTAAGTTCAGAATCCCCCTTCCTCCACGCAGAGTGCTCAGATGGAGGAGATAACCTCATATTCGTGTTTCTCGACCCCGATTTCATGAGAAAGCCTAGTGTTTTTTTTCAATTCTGAGAAAAAAATTCGAACCACAGAGGGGGGTATCATGATTATTTAGTCAAACTTTGAAATTTTAAATTGGCGCCTTTGAATTTTAAAGGGAATAAGGGCTGTATTGGAGGGGAAGGAAATAAAATGGGGCCACTAATCACACAGGGCCCATGTCGTTTCCACACCAGTCCTTGCCTACGCAGTAGAATATCTAACTGAGAATTTTAAAAAATCCCACTTACAAGATCCCACTAACAAGAAGATGTTGAACATCGTTTTGACTACTGGGGCCCACCGCATAGAGAAGCTGTGGCTTCATCAGGGATTGACATTTGTGACTACTATTATAAAAAATAGTCTCAAAATGTGACTATTTTGAGACTATGCCATGGTCTCCTGTAGTCCGAAAACAGTTTGCCGTACAAAAAATATACGAAAAAAAGTTTCGGAGGAGCATATTTGAAAGTACATGCCCGTACGTTTTAAAAAATAAAGGCGGGGCTAGCAAATTACTTTTTTTTCGTTTTCACTCGTTTTGCGTCAAATCTGATATTGACGACTTTATACTACTTTTAAGAACTAGGTAGAAAACTTAAAAAATCTGGATGATAACGCATGGTTCTAGTGGACTATCTGTTGCCTTTTTTGCCTTGGTCCCCCCTGTTGATTTTTAACAAATTTAAGCACTTGTTGTCTTGGTCCCCCCTGCTGATTTTAACAAAATTGAGATTAACATTTTTTGTACCGAAATTTTCTGCAAGCTTTCGCATTTCGTGTGCCAGATCGAAAGAAAGAACCTTACTGAAAGTCATTCGAAAGAAGATACGCCGAGGGACTACAATAATTTCAGATGATTGGCCAGCTTATCGAACACTTGGACGCCAGATGGGAAAGCCAGTAGGATACAAAAAACTTTACTATATGTCACAAAAGATTGTTTGCAAGGTTAGTTTTTTATTTTTCTCAATATCTTTCACTGTTTTCATGGTTGTAGAAATGATATCGATTCAAACAGGACCTCAATTCGCGTGCATACAAACAAAGTGGAAGGATTCTGGACGCTGGCTAAGCACAAGATCAAACGAATTCCTGGAACGAGAAACGAGCTAATAGCATCCTATATTGCAGAGGCGGTATTCAGGCAGCACTGCAAAATTGAGAAAGTGGATCCTTTGGAAAAGTTCTTCGAACAGGTGTCAAAAATATATACTATTTGTAATTATGATATGTATTTTTTTTCTATGTGAATTGTATATTGTAAGAATAAAAGCGTTTGACTAAAAATCCTCTGATTAATGTTTTAAAAAATAAACGAGTGCATCGCATTGGGGCATGCAGAAAATTTCGGTACAAAAAATGTTAATCTCAATTTTGTTAAAATCAGCAGGGGGGACCAAGACAAAAGTGCTTAAATTTGTTAAAAATCAACAGGGGGACCAAGGCAAAAAAGGCAACAGATAGTCCACTAGAACCACGCATGTAGAAATTTTTTAGAGAAACCGAAAAACTGCTGCCCCTCCAAAGAAATTAAAAAATTGTAACATTTAAGCCGAAATTCCATGTCATTCCCACACCAATTCTTGCCTATGCAGTAGAATATCTTACTAAGAATTTTAAAAAATTAAATTTTGGCGCTCTGTTTTTTGAATACGGACATAATTAATTTTTAATTTTTGGGACACTAGAAAGACACAATCTTGCAAAATTTTGCGAGCCTATCCACATTGAACTGTACTACTGCTAGATCAGTCCATTAGTCTGCGGCTGTTGTGGCTGGACGTCTTGGTCCTGCTCATCTTCCTCCTGGTCCACTTGCCAGTCATAAGTTTCATCGGGTTTTATATCATTGTTTTTCATGGCCAGCTGGATAAGTTGTCTAAGGTAGGCATAGTCAGGCTGGCTGTAGTAGGTCAAACCGTCCAAATACTTCATCATTCTCCCAAATTCAGTCTTAATTTAGATTTTAATTTGGGTAATCCTAAAGTATGAAATTTACCCTTGGACAATACTTCAAGAGTTGCAGAGTTCCCTCAGTGGTTCTAGAATTCTCTTTTAACTTTTTGACTTTCTCCTTTTCATTCTGGCGATAGGGTCCCCAAGGAAGTTCGCCTGAAATTGGATAATTATGTTGAACTCTTTACTAATACGTGGGCTTTTTATGGACAAAATTATTAAGTCTGAAAATTTATGAACGGTCCCATTTATGCGACTGTTTTTTTTTAAAACTTTAATTTTGAGGTTTTGTAGCTAAACCTCCATTCAGTGATACTCCATATTTGAAACAGTAGCCCATGCACTGAGGTTTTTCATGAACAAAGTTATAAAGCTTTGTTAATGCATTTGGAAGAATAAGAATCCCTTTACTAATCTGTTTTAAAAGTTGCCCTACCAACGGGACATTTAAGGAATGTATTTTTAATTTTTTTGAGCTTAGGTCAGGGTTGCCAGACGTCCTTATTTATAAGATTTGTCCTTATTTTGGGATTCCAAATCTTATTATTTTTGAAATTTTAGTCAAATCTTATATTTCAGCATCAAAAGAGCAATGGGCTCTAGATAAAATTGCATCTTTTTACCAAAATACCTTAAAATGTCCTTATTTTGAGCAAATATCATTATTTTTTAAAAACAAATCTGGCAACCCTGACTTAGGTGCATCCAAAAACACAGGGTAGACCAGCACGCGAAAGGACGGGCTTGAATGTGTTGTGGTTAGGGTTGGTGAATGGGAAAATTCCCCGGAAATTTCCGGGAAAATTCCCGGAAAAATCCCGATTTTTCTCGAGAAATTGAATTTTCCCGGGAATTTTCCGGGAAATCTCCCGGGAAAATTGAATTTTCTCCGGGAAAATACCAACTCTAGTTGTGGTTTTTTAATTTCTCAAAAAAGGGGCATGGAAATTACTGTACCATGTCCTCATTTGGTTTTAGTATAGAATCCCACGCCTCCACTCAGAGTGGCAAGGTGGATGTTGTATCGGTGGTATGTTATATTGAGACATGACTGTGTGAGGTTATCTCGGTCACTTCACCATTTAGAATTCTATACTTAAGCCGCAATCTCAAATACCATGCTCTACAAGTTGTATTGGCAGGGTGGTGTCCAGTTATTTTAAAAATAGGCAAGTCCTTAGACGAAATTCAAAATTGCCCACTGTATCAAAGTTAAAATCATAAAATTTCATTTACCTGTCATAAATTCGACGATCACATAGAACCAAGATTCTAGATCATCTTTAGGGGATTGTTCTTCCTCTCGGTGGGCAGATAGAGAGGCATATCTAGTAGTTCCTCTGTAATTTTGTAATTGTTTTGAGCATAAAAAGTATGTTGAAAGGTTACCTAAATTGTGTTTGTTCTCTCGGTGGTTTGATTTCCCCACTTGTGGAAGAGCGGAATTGACGGCAGAGCCCTGTCAAAAGTTTCGGTCAGCTTTGTGTCAAAATCCAAAAAAACTTACCAAAATCAATTAAAAAAATTTTGGTCTGTCCATCTTCTTGATAAATGGCAAAATTTGATGGCTGAAATTTCAAATACATGATGTACAGTCGATTCTCAATTAAACGAAACCCCCTCAAGTTCGTTCCTGCCTACGGTCCGACACTCTTTTGACCTGGATTTTAAAAAATTTTGTCACTTGACTTTGATTAATCTAATACAAAAAATTTCAACGATTTCGATTCCGGTTATGCCGATCGTTTTTGTGAATTGAAACGGTTCCGCCGGTTTCGCCAAAAAGAAAATATTTGTTTTTTTTTATATTGGAAGGCGTGGGTCTTTTCGGCAAAGCTGTTGTCATCAATAGGGTTGGGAAAGTACCGGTAATTTGTTTTTCCGGTAATATTACCGATTTCCGGTAATTTTCGGTAATTTATTACCAAGCGGGGCAAAAAAACCAAGACAAAAAAAGGGGAAAAAAGTAAAAAAAAAATTATTTTTTTCGTAAGATAGACTATTCGCATACTCCTCCTATACTATTCGCGTGTGCGCAAATATATCGTACGAAAAACTTAAAATTTTCGATTTTTTTACTTTTACCCCTTGGTCCCCCCTTTTAACAAAACATTTTTAACCAATTTTAAATTACCAACAGGGTTGCGATTTGGGTACTAATTCATTAGAAAATAGTACTTTTGGAGTACTAAATAGTACTAAAATAGTACTAATTAGTACTAGGGTACTATTTTAGTACTTTGTACTAATTTAGTACTTTAGTACTTAGTACTCGCAGTACTTTTTCTATTTTCTGCGGTTTTCATGTTAAAAAGACAAACTGCACATATGTTTGTTTGTTTTTTACATGAAACAGCTAAAATAATTGTTACTAAGACAAGAAGACGACATATCTGTGTGTTTTTTTAACCATGGTACTATTTTAGTACTAGGTACTATTTTAGTACTATGTTTAAATAACACACAGATACGCATTCTTCTTGTCTCAGTAACAATTTTTTAGTTATTTTATGGTGAAAAAAAAATAAAAATATGCGCATTGTGTCTTTTTGACGTAAAAACAGCAAAAAATAGAAGAAGTACTACGAGTACTAAGTACTAAATTAGTACTAGGTACTAAAATAGTATTTAGTACTAAATTAGTACCCTAGTACTAATTAGTACTATTTTAGTACTATTTAGTACCCAAATCGCAACCCTGATTACCAAGTACTCTTTTTCGGTCATTTATAAATAAAATACGGGCAGGAGAAGAGTGCGCCAGATCACTTTGCGACTATTCAATTTAGGCCAAAATTATTTGCTATATTCGGCAAATATTTGCTGAATATAGCGAAAAGTTTTGGCCCAAATTGGATTGTCGCAAAGTGATTTGGCGCACTCTTCTCCTGCCCATAAAATACCGGTAATATAACCATTGGCTAACCCTAGTCATTAACAAAAATGTCTGGCAAAATCGTAATCCTTGTAAATTTTGAGACTGTACTTAACCAAATTACCGTATGATCTCTAATAAGGCCCCATGGGGCCCTATTTTTCAACACCTCTTCGGAGGTGGGGCCTTATTAGAAGGTATGGTCTCATTAGAAGTCGCCTTTTGGGCCTAATCAGGCCTTATTTCAGGGGGCCTCATTTTTCAACACTTCTTAAGACATGGGGCCTTATTAGAGATAATACGGTACACTGGACTTTAAAATTTAGAGCTAAAGAAGTGTCTGACCATAGGCGGTGACGAACTTTTTTGGGGTTTCGAAAGTCGACTGTAGTCATTCTTGGTAAAAAAATGTTGTCCACCTTGACATCTCGATGTACAAAACCTAGGGAATGGAGCTCCTCTAAAGCACCCAACATTTCTGTGGCCAGTCTCAAAGCAGTGGGGGCTGAGAAGCGATACTCTTGAAATTGATGACGCAGCTTGTATAAATTGTCGCCCAACTAAAATTTATCAAGTTTTGTGTGGAATGAGGTAAAGGCTAGCCAAGCTGACCAATTTCATAACTAAGAATTTGAAATGCCCCTCAATTTTTCCTCTGTCCACCAGCTGACAAAAATGAGACACTGTTGTGCTGCGCTGTTTGCTGGCTGCTTTGAGCACAATGTAATCCATGTTAAGTGCATTGCTACTAACATCGCAAATTTCGAGTTTGGCAGCAAATCTTTTACCATCTACCCTTCTCAGCACCTTAAAATTTTCATCTCTTTATTATTTAAAGTACCGATTATTGAGTTCTGTACTCTTGTCGTTTTTCCTGGCTTATGCAAGCAAACTTTTGCATAAGCAGCAAGCAAAAATCCGGTAAAAAAATTTTTTCCGAATATATTAATTTGCAACTTGAGTGCGCGCCTCTTTTGTCTGTCTAATGTACGATGGCTCACCCTGCACCTGAACACAAGCCGAAAATTAACAGGGTAGACTAAGGTGAAAATCGGCACCTCAAAGGGCATAGAACCAGTTTTTCGATGACCATTTCTCATTTATAAATGGAATAAGAACCTCATAGACTGCTCCGAACTTTCCAGGCGCAATCTTTCTACCGACAGCATATGAATCTTTCTGGCCTCTGATCATATTATTTGTGGAAGGTAGCCGCTCAGATACCATGAAAGAGGAATCTCCGTCACATTCATAACTATTTTCTTCGGGATCGTCGGCTGACATTTTAACTGTAACAATATTTATGTGCTAGAGTTCAGTAGATAATAAATAGGAGACTGCAAGAGGGGGAAAAATTTCTGAAATTTATTTTTCACAAAAATTAGAATTTTTTCACCAAAATTTGGCTTAGTTTCCACGATGCAAAAAGTCAGACTTCAGAAAAAAACAAAAAACAAAAATATTTCCCAAATCCTAAAGACGCGTTTTCATGCGAATTTATAGCTGAAGAAGTGTTGAAATAACTATCAAAACACACTTTTGTGAGGATATGTAATGAAGTTAAGCCAATAAATTTTGCAAGGAGACCAGTAATATTGATAGTACAGCTAGAGGTTCACTCACTGCAGTGAGGAGTCTTTACTGAAAACGAATGAAACAAAAGTTTTCTCGCTGGTTGCAAGATGTGGACGCTCAAATACAAGCAGACCAGTCTTTGAACACTCTACTCCTTTCTAACAATAACTCCACTTGACTTTTCTTTTCGTAGTAAGAGATATGTTTAGAAAATGTGGTTTCACTAAAAGTTGACTCAATATAAATTGGCATTAAATGTATTCTGCAAGATAAAAATAGTTTCATGGCGAAATTCTTCCAAAAAAACAGAGTTTTCATTTCGAAATCGATCATTATCAAGAAGTAATCGATTAACAAGCTTTTTTCTTCTTTCATCCACACACACACACAAGAGTTGAAGCGGCAGCTAATCTGTCAGCTGGGAAGGGATCATGTGTTTTTGAACACGTTATAGCTTTTATTTCGTTTTGCATCTCTGCTAAAATATGTCGTTGTTTTTAAAAAGCAAAAAAATCGAAAGGAATATGAGGCAAAGGTCGAGGCAAGATGATTTACGGGTAAAAGACAACTGCCGACCTAAGTAAATGTCGAACATCCCAATTGCCGACCAATAATCAAATTTTTGGCCAAAAAAAACCACTATTAGGTCGTAATGGAAATAGAAAGGGAGTTGTGCCGGCACAGAATAATTTTAATGTAATATTAATTAATAAACTTTTTTTAGTTTTCATAATTTCCCGAACTTGGCTAATTCCACTTTTTAGATTTCGAAAAAAAAAAATTAGTCAGGAAATCCTGACTGGGAGGGAAAATTAAATTTGCGGCATATATTTTATATCTTTTTAGGCCGGCTAGCCTGCCCCCTGCGTCCCCGCGCTTATGATAGAATCAAAACTTTATTACAATAATTATAAAACGGCTGTATGTAATTCCTGGAATTCGGAATACTAAAAATTTCAAAATATGCTTGTAGAATATGCACTGAAAACTCACAATATGCGAAAGAATTAGGTATTAAAAGTGCAAAATATTCTTTAAAGGACCATCGCCGTCTACGGCAACAGAAATTTGGACTTTTTGAATTGGCGGGGGACAGCTGAATAACTGCGAAAATATATTTTTTGAATTATTCATTTATTTTCATTTTAAATTATAATTTATGTGTATTGGTTGATGCGAGTCTTCCAATTATAAGTAAGTTGTAGTGCAGTGGTGTTAGATCTTGTCCGATCTGGCAATGTCAAGCAACGTTGGGCTCGACTAGTAGATCGTCCAAAAATTTGGAAAAATTTTATTTGCAAACAAAAAATATTTCAAAAAATATTTTTGCAGTAATTTAGCTGTCCCCCGCCAATTTAAAAAGTCCAAATTTCGGTCGCCGTGGACGGCAATGGTCCTTTAAAACCAACCTTGTCACTTTAAATTTGCGGCATATATTTTTTCGGATTACGGTCGACGCTCGATATTGCATCCGCTTTTTTTTCGGTTTGGATGGTCAATTATTATTTTTCTTATTATGGACTCTCTACAGGGTGCCCCTTGTTTTTTTCCACATTTTGTTTGAAATTTGAATTTGACGGGGTAAAAAATAAATTTGACGGGAGATTTACATATCTTGACGGGTGTTTTCAATTTGAGCCCATAAATAATAAAAAATTTAGCTGATCGCATACAAAATAGAATTGAAATTACCACTTATTTTTTAAATTCTGAAACCCGACGGAAAACAATTCGACAACGTTATTGACAAAATTAGGGTGGTCCAGCGTGAATTCATAATTTCCAAATTGCTGTGCCTATCATACTAAGGCGCCCGTCCCGTCCTTGACGGCGTAGGAAAAGTGGACGGTCGGACAGCCGGAAGCAGATGAAAAAGGGCAGGATGGCTGGTGGTAGGCGATCCAGATTCAAGCGATCCTTCATCATTCAAGCGATCCTCAAGACAAAAGGCCAACAAAATCTTTTTTGCTGTCGGAAATTCTGCACTTTTATCAATAGCTGCAAGTATCTCATATTTCATGCAACTGCCTGAAAATATTTTCACATTTTCAAAGGAATGACTGAATATCTGCACGAAATAGCATTATAACGACATCATAACTTCTGGAGATCGTGACAACAGCGACCTCTACTACATAAGTGGGAAGTTGTTACACCCTTCTGTTTGTTTTCTACAACGAAAAACAATTTAATAACGGCGAAAAAAGCACTAAAGAGAGCTTCATTAAAACACTTGCGCTCGACATATTCATAATTCTCATTTTATCGGGGCGTAATCGTTTCGCCAACGAAATTTTCGCCAATAAGGTCATTTCGGCAACTGCATCTTTTCGACAATGAAACCAGTTCGCCAACGGCATCTTTTCGCCAATGCATCTTTTCGCCAATAGACTCTTTTTGCGTATACTCTTGATTTCTTTGGCAAATAAGCGGTGAGAAGTGTAAATGTGATGTAATTCTTTAAATATGGTACACATCCAATAGCGAATCGATGATCTCTCAGGTTCGATTCCCAGTGGGTGGATACCAGTTTTTTACTGAGCTCACTCCGAGTGATAATCTCACTGAGAATTCTCAGTGAGAATCTCACTCACTCTCACTCACAAGGCTTTTTTCAATTCTCACTCACTGACTGTGAGGACAAATTTTGTTCTCGCTCACTCTCATTCACAGGCCCTCAATAAGATCTGATCACCCTCAATAAGATCCGATTTTGGCTTACCGTATTCCCTCTAATAAGCGCCCATGCTCCAATAAGCGCTCACCTCTAACTTTGCGGACCTCTGTCTCAGCCCAGAGCAAATATTTTGCTAATCGGTTTTTTGCAATTTCTTAACTTTCACGAGCTCTACTGATTTCACGTTTTAGCTTTTGATTGAGCACTCCACATTTTCCAAGATCGAACCCGAAATTTTCAGATTTTTTGGGGTTTGAAAAATAAGCGCCCATGGGCTCTTATTAGAGATATACGGTAATTCTCACTCAGGTTCTCACTTTCAGTGAGAATCTCACTGTTAGTAAGATTCTCACCGAGAATGACAACTGTTTTTTTTTTTTTCACCTTAATCCGTTGTAATGAGAAGTGTGTCAGTTTCTCGCCGCGAAGCGGCCAAATACACTTGGTTTCGTGGGCTCAAAAGCTGGAAAATGGGTGAAAAGTGAACAAAGTCAGCTTAGAGAAAAATACTTTTTGGACGGTGGGGGGCGTGGTAACTTGATGGATCCTGTCCAACTTTGTTTTTGATCCTAACACTCTTTACTATCCAATAAATTTCATCAGCGCAGACTTTTATACCTACTGTAGCTTTCATATAGGCTAACATAGGCGGAATCGCCGAAAATTGATGGCTTTTGAGAGTTTTTCTTTGACTATCTTTGTTGATATTATTTTCTTTTTTTTGGCCATTAACACGTTCCATATAAGAAAATGTAGCCAAAATTCTAGGCTTTGATTTGAGCTATCAAACAGAGAAAAAAATTATTTATTCAGAGCT
Source organism: Ditylenchus dipsaci (assembly GCA_004194705.1). Taxonomy (NCBI): domain Eukaryota; kingdom Metazoa; phylum Nematoda; class Chromadorea; order Rhabditida; family Anguinidae; genus Ditylenchus; species Ditylenchus dipsaci. Next base: position 115,853 of record SADC01000132.1, on the reverse strand, counting down.
AAAAGTTGAGAAATATTGTACAATGTCCAAATCCATGCCATTCTACCCAGGGCTTTCCTGGAACTTTTCGGTATTATTTTAAAACTGGCTTGTTTTTGCGATTTTAATTTACATAGTTATTTTTGAGCTTATACTGAAAATGTAGGTCTGCGTACTGAAGTCATTTTAAGTATTTGATTGTAAATCATCATGTGCCGAAAAACGTCAGTTCCTCAAAACCTGCTCTTCTCTTTTTCTTTGCTACTTTGCTTACCCCACTTTTCTGTGAGTGGCCAGCTGGTTCCCCGTGAAATTCTTTCTCTTGTTACTTACGTAGAAACAACTAAACGTGGTAGAGGTTGAGGAAAAAAAAAAAAAAAAAAAAAAAAAAAAAGAAAAAAAAGAAAATAAAGTACGCATCATTTTAAATGGTTTTTTTTTCATTTGGATGGTCATTTGCACGAAATCCCAAAATTCGTGCGTTTGGTGACAAAATTTTTGAAATTTTACGTCAAAATTTTTATTTTCAGTGCTCAAAACCAAATAAGCACTGGATAAAATGGCACTTTTTGACCAAATGTCCTTTATTTCAAATTTTCGGTCGACACTCATTGTGAACGTGCCTTTAACGTTTGACAGCAAAATCATTAAAAATAGTGGCGCAAAGGGAATTGGCCTAATTTGATTTTGGCGCAAAGGGATTTGGCCCAATTTGATTTTGGCCCAAATTGAATTGGTCCAAATTGATTCTGGCCCAAATCGAATTGTCCCAAAAAAAATTGGCCCACACTCCTCCTGCCCCTAATAATTACGATGCCCATTATTGTATGCTACCGTTTTATTATTCAAATAAAACATTTCATGTAACACTACGTGTCCAATGACGCGGAAAAGTGCGACTGCGTTATTGGACACACATCAGCAGTCGCAGTCACAGTCACAGTGTGTGTCCAATAGCGCGCAAAAGTGTGACTGCGACTGTGACTGACGCTTCAAATCGATTTGAATTTACGTCGCAGTCACACTTTTCCGCGTCACCCACATTGGACGCACACTGTGATAGTTTTTTTGGATGCTATACTCTAAACATATGGTATCGTAGATTAATGCGCCTCCTAATACGGTCTGATCCACCTCATCACATAGTCTGATTCACTTCAAACATGGCCTAAATGGCCTTACCTATATGGCGGTACTCAGGTGTAGGTACCTACGTAGGGGTGCTTAGGTGGTGCTAGGTGGGGGTACCTAGCTGGTGATATCCAGGTGGTGGTGCTCAAGTGGTGGTACATTTGTGGTGTTACTTAGGTAAAAAGTACCCAGGAAGGCTCTGCCCAGAATGAGTTGACCAGGTGGTGTAACTTAGGTGAGCGGTACCTAGGTAGGCGCACCTTGGAGAGGGTACCCAAATGAGGCTACTCAGTTGGTGATACCTAATAGTAGTACCGACGTGATACTCAAGTAGAATTTTTTGTCACAGATTTCCTCATTCATGTCATAGATTTCATGCTCGACATGAAATCCACAATTTTTAAATTTTTGTGCGAAATTAAGGGGTGGGCAAAGACCAGATGGCTCAGGACCCAAGAACAGTAAAAAAAAGGCCAATCATTTTGGCCTTTTGGCCACTCCGGAGTGGCCAAAAGGCCAAAATGATTGGTTTTTTTCGGGGTAATCTGGGGGGTGTAAACCTTTTGCAAAAAAGCGATTGGGCGGATCAGATTTTGGGTCCGATGGGCTTAATCGCCCACAAATCCACCCTGAACCACTCAAAACCACCGAAACCTGAAATTCTGAGCGATTTAACCGATCAGACCCAAAATCTGATCCGCCCAATTGCTTTTTTGCAAAATATTTTCTCCCCCCAGATTTCCCCCCTCCCCTAAAAACCAATTATTTTGGCCTTTACTCCATTGCGGAGTGGGTCCTGAGCCATCTGATCTTCGCCCACTGCGTCATTGGACACACACTGTGACTGCGACTTTTTTGCCGCGTCATTGGACACATAGTGTAATGGACGGCGGACGGCCGGCTACGAAGTAGCCGGCCGTCCGCCGTCCATTATCCGGCGAAATTTAGACGGCCGGCAGGACGGGCGGAAAATTTTTTAAAATGGAACGGCCAGCGGAAATGTCAAAAGATGGAGACGGGACGCCGTCTAAATTTTAGAAATGTGCCCCACTAAGGTGCTTATCCATGGTCTTTTAAGGGGTAAGGAAGTGACAGCGCATCCCTTCACCGAGAAAATAGACTTTTCACTAGTAACTTTCCATCAGAGGTTTCAGGTACATTTTACTAAGCTAGTCCCACTTTTAACTCGTCTGAAAGGAGCTACGACAGTCGACAAATAATGGCGAAGAAAAAAGTGGCATCAAATTCAAACATCTTTTATTTCTCACACAAACATTCACTTAAATAAAGTCAAAGGACGCATAAAACATCAGAAACCGTAAAAGAGATGAGATCAGACAGGCGGTGTCTAGAATAATTCTTCTTCTTCATTCACTTCGTCAACATCCTCCTTCCCGCTATCCGATCCACTACTTTTGTCATCGCCGACTTTAGCTATAAATTTCTAATTATAAAGGGCGTTAAATAATTGAACAACCTTCTTTCTTACGCCCCTTGACCACTGCACTACTCTTCTGTGCAAACGGCAAGGATCTCGGCTCTTTGTTCAAAGCTCTTGTCAACGCAGATTTCGACTTAGTTGGTACCAATTGAACAATATCTTTTCTATTCGGCCAAACACCTAGCTCATTTATTGCTTCAGTGTCTTCGCGAACCAAATTATAGCTTTTGTACACCTCTAACACTTGCCTGCATCACACAAAGCAAGTTTAACTGGAAATAAAGAAACCACGCGATTCAACTTACTTGACTGCAACCGCGGGATCTTTTTCGACCAAGGGTCTGTAAAGTCTATCACGTAGTACCGGCAAATAGTCCACAACTAGAGCGTGGTTACTGCCAGAAATCCTATAACGAAGGTTAATTATTAAAAAACATCTGCTAACTTTCAAACCCCAAATGTGCATGAAGAGCTAGTTCTCTCATCAACCGCTGTCTTTTGTTAGCCGCTGAGAACTTTCCAAACCAGGCAGGAAAGGCGATCTGTTCATTCAAATGTCCATCCATTATTGTTGCAGGAAGAGCGCAAGAAAACATAGCCTGTAAAGAGTTGAAAGAGCAGAATTTTGAAACAGAGGTCGATGGAAATTACTTGATCCACCAATAGGCTCCAAGCATTGAGTGAACGAACTTGTCGCTAAATTATTCAGGAAATGTACAGCAGATCAGATTTCAAAATATATACCCGATAATATCTCCAAACGCGATCGACTCAGCTGCTCGACTAATGCAACGCATATGCAGTGCATTCCTTAGAAGGATATAAATGAAAGTTGCAAAATTTTTTTGTAGGAAAACGGACTAACCCCACTCTCGAAGATCGCACATTGGGATAATTTTCTTGAACGAATAAAGGCATCATGGAGTAGTCAGAAAAGAACATTTCCTGTTTTCAGCCAACGTTGAATCTGAACTCAGGCATGTACGTGCTGCTTCAAAAATGTTCTGAAAATCCAAGAGAGTAGCAGAGACACAGTTTTCATAATTGAGTTGCACGTACCACCGAAATGTCCTTTTTCTGAAACCTTTGGTCTGCTTTTGATGATCCAGAATTCATCAACTGAAGACTGTGAATACATTGACGAAGGTCCTGATTTGATGCTTCTAAAATCCATTGACTCTATTGTTTAATAAAACTAATCAGTAAAATGCCAACCAATGATTTTATCCAAAGTTTCTGATGGTATTTTTAAGTTTTCTTTGTACGCAATTGTTTGAAGTCGACCCTAAGATAAGAAATAATTTCTTTAAGTTGATCGGTGACAATTACTCACCTTGATTTGCTCAGCCCGAGGTCTGGTGAAACGCAAATCAAAACAATAGTTGGCCAAGGAGCGAATTTTCTGGGACTGGCGATCATTGCAAATGCAAATAATAGGGACCTTAGTTCGTTTTATCATTTGAATAAGTTCCATTATCTTAACACACATGGTTACAAGGATATCAAACGATAACTGTTATATAAACAAACTCCAGATCTATCCTGATTTCCAGACATTCCGTCAACTTCATCCATGATCAAAACTTGATTGATACCCAACACCTTTGAGGTCACTAAAAAAGAGAAGTTATAATAATTACTTCAATCGGCTTCAACAGACACTAGTAATGCCCCCAGATAGAAAGTTACCCATTATTTTCTTCAAAATAATTTCTTACCTAGTCTTTTAGGGTGGAGGGGCAGTGAATGTTAAGACGGACTAAAGACGTCGTACGCACTCGTTTTGTTTATCCGGAAACATATTCGAGAGCTTCCTAATAGGGTTTTACAATAATGTGCGGGGGAGTGTTCACTACTAGGGTCCTTCAAAAGACTGTACTTGTTGATGCAGATGAGAATTTGACAAATTCAAATAGGCGCACGACACTTCTTTTTCGTCTCTCACTGTACTAATCTGAACTACAAAGAGTAGAGTGAAAGAAACGAAAGAGAAGTATCCCGCGCGTATTCGAATTTGCCAAATTTTCATTTGCATAATCGAGTATGGTCCTTTAATCATCAAAATGATAAAAAGAAGCTTGCCTTTACCGGCAGAAGAAAAGTAGTACTTGTCCATTCTGTTGTCTTCAAGCAGCGAGCTGACCTGACTTTCAATCGCTTTTTTACCACGTGAGTCAGACGCGTTAAGTTCCAAATACTGCAAATTTAGCTGTTTGCATGCAAAAACACCACAAGTCGTCTTTCCAATTCCTGAATTTAACAAATTAAACTGTGTTAGTAGAGACAGAAAATTACACACCAGGCGGACCAGACAATAAAGCAGCCTTGAAAGAAGTGCCATCACTTTGAGCTTGATACTGATTCGGACGAGCTGAATAATAAATTTTACGTGCGGCATATCTTAAGACTCGTTACATTTCTTCTGCAGAGCACGTACACCCAGATTGTATTTCGGCCAATCTCGAAGCCAACTCACAAGCTTGTTGAACGGAGACTTGTCTGTGTGCTGACCAACTAGTTCCTTCTGCTGAATAGGCTTGTACTTGTCCACCCACGGCAGATCCTACATAGTAACCTTTATCAAAACATCCGGAATTCAAAAGACCCAAAACTAACCAATTGCTTTTTAAGAGCTTCCTGATCAGAATTTTGAGTTGGCCTGGAAGCCATTAAATGCATAGTTCCCTTAATTGTCATGTCCTCCGGAATATTTGCTGTGACAACTGTCTTCTGTAATTTTGTTTTCGATTTCTTCGGAGAAGAAGAGCTGGTCCTAGTGTCTAAACTTGACTGATAAAGCTGTTTATCAAAATGTTGCTACAATACTTGAGCGTGCGTCAATATCTATCAACTTCTCGCTGCTTCTTTTCTTGTTCAAATTAGAAACAGCCGGAATGTTTAATTTAGTATTGCTTCTGTCACTTTTCTTAGTCTTGACTGTCCCTTTTTCTTCATTTGCAAACACTCCCATTGGCATCTCGTCACAGTCCACCTGCTTGGATCCAGCTAGCTTAGATCGCTTCGGAACAACCTCATTGACTTCATCTTTCTGTGCATCTTTAGCATCTTTGCAGTTTCGCTTTCTCTTCTTGTTGGTGACCACACCATGTATTGGTTCCATGTCCGTGATGAGCTTACGCGGATTTCGACGAGCAACATCTTTTCCTTTGGACGGAGCTGGCGCATCAGAGAGAAGGACAGGCGATAGAGCTTCGTGAGAAAATGGCTTCTTCTTGCGTGGTGAACAACGAGTGATGTTTTCGTCGGCTGACGATACTGGCTGACGTAAAGCGTTGGCTGAAGTAATTGCATCCTCTTCGTCTGGAACCAAAGAGCTAATTTTTTAAATCGACAAAACTATAAAGCTACCTGATGAAATAATCTTGGTTTTGCGATTTTTTCTAACTTCTTTCTTCAGTTGATCCGAAATCGGGCATTCACCATCCGCTTAAAATCACATACTGTTGGTTAATAGCCACTTATCATGCTCTATACAAAAGGTTAAATAACTTACTATCTTCCTCTGACGAAATAACCACATTAGATACATTCGCACGCAAGTTAGACTTCTTTGTTTGCTTAGGTGAAGGGCTCAAATTCAACTGGCGTTCTTTAGACAAACCACTCCCTTTCATAGAACGCGAAACCGGCTGATTAGCAGTGAAATTTTGCTTTTCACTCTTCTCATCGCTCGGTCCTGACGCAGAGAAAAATTTACGAATGTCCTATACACAAAAAAATTATTTGGGTTTTTTTTAAATTGTAAACGATAGGGACGGACCATTGGTTGTGTATTTTACTGGTTGTTCTTGCCTGTTGCACTATCTTAGGGCTCACTGTAATCGAAGAGTAAAACTAAAAATGATTCAGAGTGACATGCTTTGACAAATAAAGGTATCACAGTTTTCCACCTGCGAAATATGCAGGGTGGCATTAGAAGTTTTCAGCATTTCAAACGTCCATAATTTTTATGGGCGTAGGGTAGGGTTGTGAAAAAACAGAAAATACGCGGAAAGTTTTCCATGGACAGAAATTAGAATTTACTAGTAGCTGTAGACTCTAGTTATACAAAAAATTGTACAGTTTTCGAATATAATGTGTGTGATCTCTTGCTAATTTTTGTCCGAATTTGTCCATTTCTGTCCAGAACACTTTCCGATTACTTTCTGTCCGGACAGTTTCACAACGCTAGCTTAGGGGCATTTTTCAAATTCGCGCCCATTTTGACGTTCTGTTTTTTCGTGTTTTTTACTAAGGTTGGTTGATTGGTAATTACCCGGGTAATTACCCGGAAAAATGCTTTTCCGGCCTTATTTCTCGGTAATTACTTGGGTAATTACCCGAAATCACCCGGGTAATTACCCGGATAAATACTTTTTCCGGATAATTACCCAACCCTATTTTTTACTAAGGTTGAGTGATGGTATATGGAAAACCTATATACCATGCGGTAGAGCTTCGCAAATGCTTATTGGAGTAAAAGATCCTTTCCTGCGGAAAAGTAGGTTCTGAGGTAGAAAAATGTGTTCGAAAATTGAGCATTATTTTTCAGCATTAATATCACATAATGACTCCGAAGAATGTGTGCTTCGGTAGTCTAGTGTGAAAGCATATGAAGTGAACCCCCCAGCAAAGAGTATTAAAATAGAGGGGTATGAGTTAGGGGTGTTGCGCTTATTATCATAACTAATTTTTGTAGAAATACCGAAGGTATTTTGCCGCGAAGCGCCGGAATCGAGTCTTTTGGAGTCTTTTTGTTTGGTTTTTGGTCAATTTTTTTTATTGAAGATCAGAATCTCAGAAGTAGAATGGTTGTTTTGGATTTTGGTTTCGAGTTTTTTTAGTAACCAAATTGTCGTTTTTTTTTGTTCTGGAGTCAAAATCTCGGAGTTAAGTGGGTCAGACGGCTAAGGCGCGTACTTTATCGTGTAGCGCTGAATCTCAGCCAGTGTTTTCGAAAATAACCCCTACACTAACACCTACACTAACCCTAACTGTTAGTTTCGTAAACTAACTCTTCAAATATCTCGTTTTTCGGTAGGAAATATGCAGAATCTGATATTTACGTCTCTATGCCAACTTTTTGCGAGGAACAAGATGCACTTTTCAGATTTTTTAAAAAACTTTAAAAATATTAATAAAATTTAAAATTAAAACCCTAAACTAACTGTTAGTTTAGTTAAATAGTTAGTTAAACTATTTGCTTAACTAACAGTTAGTTTAAGGTTTTAATTTCGAATTTTATTAATATTTTTGAATTTTTTTTGAAAATCTGAAAAGTGCATCTTGTTCCTCGCAAAAAGTTGGCATAGAGACGTAAATATCAGATTCTGCATATTTCCTACCGAAAAACGAGATATTTGAAGAGTTAGTTTACGAAACTAACAGTTAGGGTTAGTGTAGGTGTTAGTGTAGGGGTTATTTTCGAAAACACTGATCTCAGCTTTCATTTGAAAAAAAGATAGCTGAAAAATGAACAGTTTAGAATGGGGTGTGGCGAAAAGTATGGAGGTGGTCATTTGGAGGAAATTTGGATTTGTGTCTTTTTTAATTTTTCGTTTTTTTTGTCTCGAGAGGAAAGTTTTTTATACTGTTTTTGGGCTCTCTCCTGTTATATCCAAAACTGTTACATCTAAAAATGGTTCTAGTTTTATCCGGTTCTCGCCAAAAGTTCTAGCACGGTTCTAGCTTTTCATTTAAATTTTGTTATTTTCCATATAGTATTAGAGGGAAAGCCTGAAGTATTGTATCATAAATAAATTGAACTTAAAAGGCTAAAACCTTGCTGGAACTTTTGGCGAGAACCTGATAAAACTAGAACCATTTTTAGATGTAACAGTTTTGGATATAACAGGAGAGAGCCTTTTTGAACCCTTTTTTATCTGTGTTTGATTTTTGTCTATTAGATTTGTAATCTGTGATTTATGTAATCTTATTTGTTCCTTGACAGAGGCGAGGGTATCCGCCGGTGTCAAGGGCTCCTGAGTCAGAAAAATGGGCAAGCGTGCTAAGAGAATGAGAAGTCATGCTGAGAGAGTGGTGAGTAAGTGGATGCGCCAGGAAAGTGGGGTAAGTACGCTTGGCGAACCGATTTTAGTTAGTTACCAATGTAATTGGGGTAGTTTAGACCTATTTAATTATATAGTAGCTCTTGCTGATTATATTAAAGAAGTAGTGTGCTTTAAAAAGCTTTAATCTTCTGAGTTAAATTTTGATTTTTTTCGAGTTAAAGAGTTTTCACTCCTAGGGCCAAAAACTATCGAGGAATCAAATGCAATCATTTTCAGCACTGCTTCAATTTTGCGATTTCAAGCAAATGACCATCAAAATTAAAGGAAACCAGCACAAACGATGCGTAATTAGATTTATATAGCCTGGGCCATCACCAATTTTATTTATTTGTCCACGCGTTTAGTCACTTTCTAGAGTTAGAATTTCATGTAGAACAAGAAAAAATTTTTACAAACTAAAATCACTTCATAAAAGCAAGGTAGCTAGCGAAGATTTGACCCGGGAAGAAATGAGTACTATTGATCAGTAGGTTTTCGGTACTATTTTTGAACTGACGTTTTTTGTAATTTTAATTTGTATGATCATTTACAAACATATACTGAAAATGACTTTAAGAAACAGAACTTCATTTTTAGTGTAAGGTTGCAAATGATTATGTAAATTAAATTAAATTAAAAACGTCCGTTCCCGGATACTACCGAAAAGTTTTCGGAAAGAAAAACCCCAAAAAAAAACGATCGGTTTTCCGAAATTCAGCCTATTTTAGCTTGAATACAAGTTCCAGTATGTGTGAAAGCCTGCGCTGATGATCTTGTTGGTTAGCCAAAAGTGTGAGGAACATCTGACACCAAACTTGTAAAAGAAAAGAGATGAAAAAAGGGTATGCACCCAGTGGTAGTCAAACCTGTGACCTAAGGCGATGCGTATATGAAGTGTACACCCCCCCCTTAAAGGGCCATTGCCACCTGTTCTGAATTGTCTCCCCGCCAATTCAAACTTTTTGCCTAATCATTCAACTCATGTACGGATTTTTCAGCTTGGTTTCTAACAAAACAAGGCCTAGAATTTAATTTGGGTATAGTTTTGTTAGAAACCAAGTTGAAAAATTCGTACGTAAATCAAACGATAAAGAAAAAAAATTGGCCGCTATTCCATTGTACCACCACCTTTTGTCGAAAGTTCTAGTCCCTCTGGGGTGTTTTAATTTACTTTTTTAGTAAGTTTTTTAACTATTAGGTCCAAAATCATCGAGCAATCGATTGCAACCATTTTCAGCACTGCTTTGCTGTCAGTAACTGCCTCAATTTTGCGATTTTCGGCAATGACTACCAAAATTAAAGGAAACTAGCCAAAATGATGCAAACTAGGAACTGAGATTTTTCGCGATTTCAATTTACATAATTTCATACAACCGTATGCTAAAAATAACGGCAAGAAGCAGGGCTACATTTTGAGTGTAAGGTTGCAAATGAGTATGTAAATTAAAATTGGGAAAAAACGTCAGTTCCAGGATACTACCGAAAAATACTGGTATAGTCCTATTGAGGATTTCACCGAATTGGATTTTTTATATTTTAGCCTTACTTTTAGACCAACTTTTCATCTGTATGATAGCTCAAATGAAAGCCCAGAAGCTTGGCTACATTTTTACACTAAACTTGTAAATAAAAGGAGAAAAAAAAGTCTGCAGCCAGTGGTAGTCGAACTTGTGACCTAAGGCGATGCGTATATAAAGTTCCCTCCCCTTTAAAGGATTGCACAGGGCTGAGAAACGGACGGTTGAGTTTAGAAAAAGTAAAAAACCTCTATATTTGCCTTATTTTGGGACATTTTCACTTTTTTCTAACTTCAACCGTCCGTTTCTCAGCCCTGTGCAATCCTTTTTAAAGGCTGACCTGTCATTTTGTGAAAAATTATTAAGCTTCCAAAAAGTGCATCAACCACAGCCTTTCAAAATTTGAATCTTAGTGTATTAGGGATATTTGGCGCCAAACAAAAATTTTATCAAAAATAGTCAATTTGAGGCCTTTTTTGCTTCATGATTCTGATCTGGTTTTTTTCTTCTCGGTTTTTGCATGCTCATTGCCAAAAGATTCCTCACAGTAAGGGCTTTCGAATAAGCCATCACGTGTCCATAAAACGCGTAAAATTTTACAATCTCGATTGATTTCTGTGAAAATTTCCAAAGAATTTTCATCATCTAGAACACTCGATTGAGATCCTAGCATTTTTTTGTTGTCAAATTTTTCTCAAACAAAACCGGAGACTAGATAAAGAAGTAATTTCCTACATTTTAGTACCAAGGAAGTATGCAAAAAATGCAAATTTATGATGTTTTATGCAAAAGTTATATGGAAAACGCAAAAACCGCTATTTTTACTCGAGATAATGCCAGTTGTTTACTTCATATGGTCTCTAGTTTTTGAAATTCTATCCTTAAAAAATTTGGTCTGGTCATTTAGATCGAGGACATTTCGGGCTTTCTTTTCGTGTATAGAAAGCTCTCAGAACACATAATTGGCGTGTCTCATACAAAAATAAATTCAGTGTTTTTAGAGCTGAAGATGGTTTCCACCAGAAGAATGTGCGTTAAGCCAGATGCTGTGTCTCTCTCCGACATTCGTTTAGCCGCAATCAAGAAAAGATGGAAGAATAGTGAGCGCACCAATCAAGCTAGAAAAAGAGCAGGTGAGCAAGCTAAAACAGCAGGAAAGATCCGTCTCTGTAATCTTTTCACCTTGTTTTGTTAAATGCTTGAAGGTTCTTTTGTTTCAGTGAAACCAGCTGATAAAAAACGACTGCGATTTCAAGCAAGAGCAGAACTCTCGGATCAAAATCTATTGCCAGGCTTCCTCTGGTGCGTTTTCCGATCAGCAATATCATTACACCTTCGCTTCACATTGTGCAAGGATTGTGCCTAAATGTCATCTCTTGAATCGAAAAGCTGAGCCAAACCAGGTCGGTGCTTTGGAAGAAGTCTACAAAAGCCTGGGATCACAAAAACAGGCTTGGTACCAATCTTTTACTGGTAAATTTGGAATTTTTTTGACATGTCAGATATTTTTTACGTTAAACTAATCCAGGTAATCTTGTCCGCAAGTTGCTCACAAGTAATGGACTCAAGAAGATTGCTCATGTCGTGAGTTGTAATGAGAAGCGTAAAGCTTACGAACTTTGGCAGATACAGTCGATGGCGCAATCAACCTTTCTGTCGAACGAGCAAGTATGCTTAGCAAATGGACGGATGACTTTTTCTTACGCCTGAGGGTATAGTTGTCCAAATGTTGTTTATTGGCTCTTTCCTACGTACAAAATTTTGATTATTCAGGAAAACTTTTCGAATGCTTCTATGACGCCTATTGGAAGTTAAATCCGAATAAAGTTACTATTGTTTTCCATGTGTTGCCAAAGAGAATCCGTTGAATCTTTGAAAAATTGTCTGATCCTTGGGTAAAAAAGAAGTGAAAATTTAAAAAAGCGCGTAAAAATGCAATTAAATTCTTGGCGTTTTGTTTAAGTTGAACTACAAGCAAATTCAAATTTCGAAAGGCTGTGCAACTGGTATTTTTTTGATATTGAATCTTTTAAGAAAAGTCAGTATTTATGTGACCAAACAACCATTTTCTTTAGAAAAAAAATGGGGTGTCGTATCATTATGAAACGCACTGTAGAGCTGTCCTTGTACTTTTCTTATTTTTTCATTGAAAATCACTTACATTATCTTTTTTAAGTGCGAAAAAATAAAATTGTGACTAAAAAACATTTGAGGGCAAAAAATGCAAAATAATTGGATTGGATAAAAAAATTCGGCGCTACTGTAATATACCCCCCCCAAAAAGCGCTACTGTAATATACCCCCCAAAAATCGACCTACTGTCATATACCCCCCCCAAAAACCGACTTTTTTAGGGATGGTCAAAACCATTTTTACACAATAATTTCACCGTAAAAGGACCAGAAAAGCAATTTAAATGGGATTGCGGGCTGTATTGGGATGGGAAGGGAATAATACAGGGGCCACTTCTCGAGATGGTTGGGATCATTAGAGTAATAATTCTCTAAGAGTCTAAAGGTGCTTTCAAACCCAGGAACTTGTGGTGCAGGCATAAGTATAAGTACTTTTCATGGACCAAGCCCATCAGCGGGGTGGACCTCGTGGGTTTACTCATAGGCCTAGCACTTTTTGGGTGCTAGGCTGAATTTTTGGATGCTGGGCCTCTGGCCTGGCCTTATAGAACGAGGGGAAATGCTCTTCGTGAAAAATAAAGATGTTGAACATAGTTTTGAATACTGGGGCCTACCGCATAAATAACTCTGGTATGCATGTTTTTCATGCATCCAGAGTCGCTTTCGAGTGATTTGTGTCTAAGGTATGTGGGTGTGCGCATCTCAACTCCAAGCCCCAAGCCCCCTGCGCCCCCGAAGGGGGCTTGGGGCTTGGAGTTGAGATGCGCACACCCACATACCTTAGACATGATTCCGAGAAGTACACTTGATCATAAAATGCATATAGAGTCTATTTTTGCCACGGCCCGAGTTGAAAAACATGGTAAAGCAGCTAAAAAAGTGGCCCCTGTATTATTCCCTTCCCCTCCCAATACAGCCCATAATCCTTTTTAATTGCTTTTCTGGACCTTTTATGGCAAAATTATTGCATAAAAATGGTTTTTAGACACTCCTAAAAAAGTCGGTTTTGGGGGGGGGTATATGACAGTAGGTCCGATTTTTGGGGGGGGTATATTACAGTAGCTTTTTGGGGGGGGGGGGGTATATGACAGTAGCGTCAAAAATTCAAAAGCAACCACGGGGATCGAACTAGAGAGCATCCTCAAGCAGACTACGGAAGTACACATTCTGCGAAATGATTATGCGATATTAACGCGCGTTAATGCTGAAAAATAATACTCAACTTTCAAACACATTTTTCTATGGACACTACCACAGGGATGAGAAAAGCATCCTATTTAGTATAAAAATGATATTTTAGGATATTTTTGATATCCTAAAGTATCCTAATATCCTAATTAGGGTATACATCCTAAATTGGATATTTATACAGAATAGGATATATCCTAATATCGTATTTAGGATTTTTATCCTAATTAGGATATATCCCAATATCCTATTTGGGATATTCATCCTATTTAGGATATTTGGATACACTAGGATACTCTATTTTTCAATTCAATGTTTTTTGTCTTGAGCGGAATTTTAAATTTCATAGTGAGTTTTGAATTTTGAGAGCAGTTTCACATGCAAATCGACCATTCTGAACACGAATTCGTCAAGAAAAACGGCCAACTAATACAAAACGATAAATTTCAGAACCAGAAGTCGATGTGATCATCCTGCGTCTTTAGACTATTTTTCGATGGAATTTTTTTCAATCTTATAAAACTTTATTTCAGTACTGACAAACCATATTTAGAATGCTTGAATTAGTGCAAAAAAATTCTTGGAACCCAATAAAGTAAACAAAAATTTCGATGCAAGTGTACGACCACTTGGTCTAGTTTCGACATCCAGATGATCCAGCTACCAGCATGATTAGATAGTAGTCTAAGAATTATCTAGCTTGGTCAACAGATTTTGCAAAAACAGACTCAGACCAGTGTTTACACGGTAAATGTGTTACATGTATTATCCTAATTAGTTGTATTTATTACCAGTTATTATCTACAGCTAATAGACAAGAGTTAGATACTTCTACCTGAGTACCGATTTCTACTCACTGCCTTGTTACTACCACTTAGGTACTACTTTCTCGGTACTATCTTTTCCCTACTATCACATGGATTTCTTATGGAATAGGAAACTACTCCAGATGTAAGGTTTCTGCAAGTGAAATCGATTATTTAGAATGATCAAACCGGTCGTTTGCATGTAAAACGGCTCTTGAAATTCAAACTCACTATGGAATTTAAAATTCCACTCAATAGAGACTCAAAATAGAGTATCCTATTGTATCCAAATATCCTAAATAGGATGAATATCGCAAATAGGATATTGGGATATATCCTAATTAGGATAAAAATCTAAATAGGATATTAGGATATATCCTATTCAGTATAAAAATCCTAAATAGGATATTAGGATATATCCTATTCAGTATAAATATCTTAATTAGGATGTATATCCTAATTAAGATATTAGGATACTTTAGGATGGCGAAAATATCCTAAAATATCCTAATTAGGATGAAATTCTCATCCCTGCACTACCATATGTTCCCTTGTTAGGCTCAGGATCAGGGTAGACCAGCGGACGAGTTCAAAAAAATGTCACAAAAACTTCGAAAATTTGCCGACCTATTTATATAAAGGCAGATAATTATCCGGTAAAGAGAAATCGGTAAAAAAAAGGCGTGCCTTTAACTCATCAATTAGAGAACTCAATAGTAAACTATTTGAACAAAAAGACATTTCATCAAAAAAGGGTTTCATCAAATTACTTATTTCAACAATCACTTGTTTGAATTTTAAATTGTTTGGCCAATCGTTTATCTGATAAAAGAACATTTGGTCCAGTTCTGTTTTTATCAGAAACTATAATGATCTTCTCGGTACGACAACCATACCAGCATATACCAGGCACATACCATACCTCAGGGTAGGTACATATTCTGAGGGGTAATCTGTTCCCAAATCCCGAAAATTTTAGTTTTTTTAACATGATTCAACAAGATTTTAAACCATGGTATCCTACTCAAAATTTTACACTGAACATGGTTTGACAATACCAAAACTGTGACTTTAACGACTCAAACTCAAAAATTTAGGGTAGGTACATAGATGGATATCAAGCTAGATAGCCTAAAAATAGAATTTCAGTCAAAACCAAAAACAAATCATTTTATCTAACGTAAAATTGTGTGAGGAATTGGGTTCGATAGGACCACTTTAATCCCAAAACCCGAGGTGGGTGATATACAGCTGGATGACCTGAAAAATCAAAATTTTTTAAATTTTAAACATTTTGCCTATGATACGTAAAGTTGTCTGGGTAATTAGGTTTGATAAGACCAAAAGTCTATTTTTACACATGCGAACCCAAATCCTTGGGTTGGTATCACGTGACCAGGTAGATGATTTTTTTTATAAATCAAAACAAACCATGCTATCATATGTAAGACCGTGTGAGGAATCATGTTTGATAAATTGCGATTTTACGCACGCAAACCCAGAAACCTGGGATGAGTACCACCTGTCCAGGTGGATATATCCAGAAGATATATATACCTGTCTGGCCTGAAAAATACAAACTTTTTTAAAATCAAAAACAAAATATTTTTCTTAGCCCAGAATTTTGTGAGGAATTGGGTTTGTTAACAGCAGAATTACGATTTCACCCACTGAAACCTCAAAAACTGGGTAGGTACCACCTGGCCAGGTGGATATTTACGTGAAGACCCTGAAAAATAAGAAAATTTTCGAAATTAAAAAAACCTCATGCTGGGCTTCAAATGGGTAAAATGGAAGTTTAGGTCTTACTTAACCTAACTCCCCATCCGATTTACATATGATAGCCTAGTTATAAAAATTTCATTTTTCAGGTTATCCAGCACCTGGTCAGTTGGTAACTAGTACGTTTTTAGGTGGTACCTAGTAGAACTGTTTCGGGTAGGTACCAGGTGGTTTTCCTACCCACACTGACGCTTACCGGTACTTAAAAAATACTTTGCTATTTTTCTTTTATGTGACTAGTCAAGAAAAAATGATTGTCACCACTGAGATTTGAACCTGTGACCTATTAGGGGATCAATTACCAAGGACAAACCTTTTTCTTGCCGTAAAAAGACTTTTTTTGCCGCAAATTTACTTTTTTTTGCCGCAAATTTTTTTTTGCCGTAAAAAGACTTTTTTTGCGGCAGAAATACTTTTTTTGCCGCTAATTTACTTTTTGCTGCAGCAAATGTGCGTTTCGCCAATTTACTTTTTTTTTGCCGTAAAAATACTTTTTTGCCGCAACTTTTTCCTTCATTTTGCCGCAAATTTACTTTTTTCTTGCCGCAAATTTACTTTTTCTTGCCGCGAAAATACTTTTTATTACCGCTAATTTACTTTTTTCTGCCGCAAAAATTTTTTTCGCTAATTTACTTTTTTCTGCCGTAAATTTGCTTTTTCTGCCGCAACTTTATTCTAATAATGAATGTTGTTTTTGAAGTTAATAACGCTGGATTTATTAATGAAGGCTTTTCAGATGAGCATGGATGTTTAAAGAAACACAGTTGTTGTGCGATATACCTAGGTCAACCGAACTAAATCCTTCAAAACGTTTTAATTGATACCAGGATATCTTCATTTATCATACCTCTTTTTCAAAAAGAGGTTACATCTATCGAGTGGAAAACCATTATGCTTTGCAAGAACAAGGAAGAGATCGACGGCTGGCTTGCTGAACACGGGAAGGATTATTGCTACGACAACGCTAAAGAAGGAATCAAGGCAGCTACCGACCTTTACGTGTGCCACAACTCGAAGAAGAAGCGACAAGGGAAGTTCGACTGCAAGGCTCGTATGCGCGTCCGCTGCTCAAAAGATCTCACCAGTTCGCTCATCCAGACAACCGGTTTACATGACCACAAGCGAATTGTAGCTGCTTTATTTATATTTTGACGGTCAAAACGCTTGAATTATGGTGGTATTGCTGACAGCAAAGTCAGTGAACTCACTAAAAATGTGGTAAAAATAGATGTACACCCAGGGGGATTAGAGCTTATGACCTAGGCGATGTGTATATCAAGGTCCATCCCCTTTTAAGCAACTAGAGACCAGATTGTCTTTTGATTTACATCTAGTTGCATAAGCTTGAGGATATAAATGACAAGCTTGATGGCGAAAATAAGCGTTTTGATCGATTCGATGGCATAAAAAGAAATTTGAGGGCGTAAATGAGTAATTTAGGGCGTAAATAAGCATTTTGATCGATTTTCAATTTGAAGGTGTAAATAATTAATTTGAGGGCGTAAATGGCATTTTGAGGGCGCAAATGAATTTTAGCCAAAGTAAATTAGCGGCAAAAAAGTACTTCTGCGGCAAAAAAAGTCTTTTTTACGGCAAAAAATAAGTAAATCTGCGGCAAAAAAAAAGTATTTTTACGGCAAGAAAAAGGTTTGCCCAATTACCAATGGTTCGATTTACCACGGAATCAAATTACATCAAGTGGATGACCACATGGCTTTGCTGTGCATGGGTCACTGTCACCAAAAAGCGGTATAAACTGGTTCTTCACCTATCAGATATTGTACAGTAGAACCTCGTATAAGATACACCCAATATAGATACACCTCGTTATAAGATACACCTGGTGTCCGGTCCCAAGTTAAATAACTCCCGTCAAATTACCCCCCTATATAAGATACACCTCGTTATAAGATACAGCTGGGGTCGGTCCCTGGTGTATCTTATAACGAGGTTCGACTGTAGTTAGAGCACGAAATTATTGCTAGAAAAGAGCCCATTCAACAGCCCCATACCATTCTAGCTCTTGACTTCCCTAAAAGTATGCAATAAATCCTTTGTGTACTCTGGATCAAAACAGGGATTTTGACCAAATGTTCTTTGATTAAACAAGTACGAGATCAAATATGCGATGGCCAAACAATTTAAAATTCAAACAAGTGATTGTTGAAATAAGTAATTTGATGAAACCCTTTTTTGATAAAATGTCTTTTGTTCAAATAGTTTATTGTTTGAGTTTCTCTAATTTATGAGTTATAGGCACGCCGAAAATGAACAGTGCGATTTAAAAGCAAAAATTATTATGCAGGCAGCGAACGATTACGCAATCCCAAACTGCACAAAATCACATTGCGCAAAGTTCAAATTGCGCAAATACAGATTGCGCAAATTCGAATTGCGCCAAATCAAATTGCGCAAATGCAAATTGCGAAAATCCTGATAATGATAAAGGTTGCTGGGACAAATGTTGGGCCATACATTTTTAATCATGACCGTGGTTCAATTTTCACTGCGATTTCTTGCGTACTGTGTCATCTCTAACAATCCGACATGCCAGTTTTCAAAGGCCATTGCCGTATCCGACAACGGTTGTCTCGCCGCATTAAAAAAAAGTTTCGTAATCATTGAACTTCTGTACGGATTTCTTAACTTGGTTTTTAAAACACAACTATACCTAAAATAAAGTTCTATGCTGTTTTTTTGTTAGAAACCAAGTTGAAAGATCCGTACAGAAGTTCAATGATTGGGCGAAAATTTTTCAATTGGCGGGTGACAATTGAAAAACAGGTGACCATGCCCTTTAAGACGAAATCCAATGAATTGATTTTAGCGCAACTTACATTTGCGCAATTTGATTTGGCGCAATTTGCATTTGCGCAATTCGCATTTGCGCAATCGGCTCTCTCCTGTTTCGCCCCAAAATATTTTCTTCAAAATCGTTATAGCCAAAAACGTTACATTTTTAATTAATGGTTAATCATTTTTTCTGTGGCAAAATTTACTTTTTTTTTGTAGCAAAAATGTTTTTTTGTGGCAAATTTTATCTGTAGCTAATTTACTTTTTTGTGGCAAATTTACTTTTTTTTTGGAAATTTACCTTTTTTTGTGGCAAATTTACTTTTTTCTGCCGTAAATTTGCTTTTTTCTGCCGCAACTTTATTCTAATAATGAATGTTGTTTTGAAGTTAATAACGCTGGATTTATTATGAAGGCTTTTCAGATGAGCATGGATGTTTAAAGAAACACAGTTGTGTGGCGATATACCTAGGTCAACCGAACTAAATCCTTCAAAACGTTTTAATTGATACCAGGATATCTTCATTTATCATACCTCTTTTTCAAAAAGAGGTTACATCTATCGAGTGAAAACCATTATGCTTTGCAAGAACAAGGAAGAGATCGACGGCTGGCTTGCTGAACACGGGAAGGATTATTGCTACGACAACGCTAAAAGAAGGAATCAAGGCAGCTACGACCTTTACGTGTGCCACAACTCGAAGAAGAAGCGACAAGGGAAGTTCGACTGCAAGGCTCGTATGCGCGTCGCTGCTCAAAAGATCTCACAGTTCGCTCATCCAGACAACCGGTTACATGACCACAAGCGAATTGTACTGCTTTATTTATATTTTGACGGTCAAAACGCTTGAATTATGGTGGTAGTTGCTGACAGCAAAGTCAGTGAACTCACAAAAATGTGTAAAAAATAGATGTACACCCAGGGGATTAGAGCTTATGACCTAGGCGATGTGTATATCAAGGTCCATCCCTTTAAGCAACTAGAGACCAGATTGTCTTTTGATTTACATCTAGTTGCATAAGCTTGAGGATAAAATGACAAGCTGATGGCGGAAAATAAGCGTTTTGATCGATTCGATGGCATAAAAAGAAATTTGAGGGGTAAATGAGTAATTTGAGGGCGTAAATAAGCATTTTTGATCGATTTTCAAATTTGAAGGTGTAATAATTAATTTGAGGGCGTAAATGAGCATTTTTGAGGGCGCAAATGATTTTAGCCAAAGTAAATTAGCGGCAAAAAAGTACTTCTGCGGCAAAAAAAGTCTTTTTACGGCAAAAAATAAGTAAATCTGCGGCAAAAAAAAAGTATTTTTATCGGCAAGAAAAAGGTTTGCCCAATTACCAATGGTCGATTTACCACGGAATCAAATTACATCAAGTGGATGACCACATGGCTTTGCTGGTGCATGGGTCACTGTCACCCAAAAAGCGGTATAAACTGGTTCTTCACTATCAGATATTGTACAGTAGACTCGTTATAAGATACACCCAATATAAGATACACCTCGTTATAAGATACACCTGGGTCCGGTCCCAAGTTAAATAACTCCCGTCAATTACCCCCTATATAAGATACACCTCGTATAGATACAGCTGGGTCGGTCCTGGGTGTATCTTATAACGAGGTTCGACTGTAGTTAGAGCACGAAATTATTGCTAGAAAAGAGCCCCATTCAACAGCCCCATACCATTCTAGTCTTTGACTTCCCTAAAAGTATGCAATAATCCCTTTGTGTACTCTGGATCAAAACAGGGTTTGACCAAATGTTCTTTGATTAAACAAGTACGAGATCAAATATGCGATGGCCAAACAATTTAAAATTCAAACAAGTGATTGTTGAAATAAGTAATTGATGAAACCCTTTTTTGATAAAATGTCTTTTTTGTTCAAATAGTTTATTGTTGAGTTCTCTAATTTATGAGTTATAGGCACGCCGAAAATGAACAGTGCGATTTAAAAGCAAAAACTTATTATTGCAGGCAGCGAACGATTACGCAATCCCAAACTGCACAAAATCACATTGCGCAAAGTTCAAATGCGCCAATACAGATTGCGCAAATTCGAATTGCGCCAAATCAAATGCGCAAATGCAAATTGCGAAAAATCCTGATAATGATAAAGGTTGCTGGACAATGTTGGGCCATACATTTTTAATCATGACCGTGGTTCAATTTTCACTGCGATTTTCTTGCGTACTGTGTCATCTCTAACAATCCGACATGCCAGTTTTCAAAGGCCATTGCCGTATCCGACAACGGTTGTCCCTCGCCGATTGAAAAAGTTTCGCCAATCATTGAACTTCTGTACGGATTTCTTAACTTGGTTTTAAACACAACTATACCTAAAATAAAGTTCTATGCCTGTTTGTTAGAAACCAGTTGAAAGATCCGTACAGAAGTTCAATGATTGGGCGAAAATTTTTCAATTGGCGGGTGACAATTGAAAAACAGGTGACCATGGCCCTTTAAGACGAAATCCAATGAATTGATTTTAGCGCAACTTACATTTGCGCAATTTGATTTTGGCGCAATTTGCATTTGCGCAATTCGCATTTGCGCAATCGGCTCTCTCCTGTTTCGCCCCAAAATATTTTCTTCAAAAATCGTTATAGCCAAAAACGTTACATTTTAATTAATGGTTAATCATTTTTCTGTGGCAAATTTTACTTTTTTTTGTAGCAAAAATGTTTTTTTGTGGCAAATTTTATCTGTAGCTAATTTATTTTTTTGTGGCAAATTTACTTTTTTTTTGGGAAATTTACCTTTTTGTGGCAAATTTACTTTTTTTTTGTAGCAAATTCATATTTTTCTGTAGCAAATTACTCTTTTTGTAGCAAATCCGATTTTAGTCCGTAGCGCATGTACTTGAGGTCGTGTGCTTATTTATTCATCCTAAATTCTCAAAACTGTATTCTGAGTCTATGAAAGACTTGGACTTCATGAAAGACAGGGGATTAATTGCTCGTAAAGCTGCTGGGCTCTAGGTCTAATCTAGCATACACACCTGGCACACTCTTGGCTTATTCATTACTCAACATCCTCTTATGGATCAGTTATGAACTTCTTAAAATTCAAGCTTAACTGATTTACCATCAATTTTCACTTTTTTTACTTTAGTAAAAAGTACCCAAATTTATGTCCCAGACCCCGGAAAATGTGCGCAAACTCTTCATTAGTCACAACTTCCGTACGCTGGCCTACCCCCAAGCCTAAGGGCTAAGCCTAAACTTGTTGTTTGCAAGGGTAGTTACAGCAATTTTAAAGATCGGATGCTTAGGGGGGGGTATTCGCTACTAGCGCCTGTAATTTCAATTAAATATCTTCTTTCGGAGGCCAATTTTTCGATTCGAACAAATTCATTTCTAAAAAATTGAAATGTGAAATTAGTACAAAACTAATACATCCAAAAATGATTCGAGATAACAGGAAGTACCCAGATATATATATATATGTATGTTTCTGAAATTTTAGAAATAAATAAGCACACTAACTCAAGTATATGTGCTACGGACTGAAATCGGATTTGCTACAAAAAAGAGTAAATTTGCTACAGAAAAAATAAATTTGCTACAAAAAAAAGTAAATTTGCCACAGAAAAAAGTAAATTTGCCACAGAAAAAATGATTAACCTTAAAGGAGCATGCTCGCAGCCGATGAATATTTTGAAAGGCGGGTACCAGGTCAATTCAAACGAGAATTATTTCAAAATAAATTTTAATTAAGTACCTGCGGGCAATAAGTAATCAAAAACTCATCATTCTGTCAATGACATCGGTGGCCTAGTGGGATAGCGGCGGCGAACTGCGAAAGTTGTTCGTCGGTTCGATTCCTTCTCGAGGTATTTTTTCCTCCACTTTTTCCAAAATTTCGTTAAATGAATTCTCGTTTTAATTTCGCTGGTTCCCGCCTTTCAAAATATTCCCATCGACGACGAGCATGCCCCTTTAATTAATTAGTTTTCTACATATGGTTTTTCTAACTAATTTGTGGATATTCTCATTTACAGTTTATACTCAAATTTATGCTAGAGAGCAGGGCTACATTTGAGCATGAGTTTTTAAATGACCATGTCTGCAATATTTGCTGAATACCCCTAAAAGTTCTCAAGAAGTCAAGGATTCCGGAAATTTTGGGTTTTCAGCAAATACTGCAGACATGCTCATTTACAACCCCTTAGGCAAAATGTAGCCCTGCTTTCCAGCATCAATTTGAGTATAAACTTGTAAATGAGAATATCCACAAGATCAGTTGGAAAAACCATATGTAGCAAACTAATTGATTAAAAATTCAACGTTTTTGGCTATAACGATTTCTGGCGGAAACAATTTGGACGAAACAGGAGAGGGGGAAAACTTTTTTTCTGTCACAGATTCACTTTTTCTGTCACAGATTTCCTCTTTTCTGTCACAGATTTGATTCTCGACACGAAATCCACAGTTTTTAAATTTTTTTGTGTGAAATTCAGGTGGGCAAAGACAAGATGGCTCAGGACCCACTCCGCAATGGCAAAAGGCCAAAATAATTGCTTTTTTGGGGGTATACTAAAGGGGGTGAAGTTTTTAAGAAAATCGATTTAGCGGATCAGATTCCGGTCCGATGGGCTTAATCGCCACAACTTTACCCTGAACCACTTAAAACCACCATAAACCTGAAATTCTGAGAGATAAAGCCTGTAAAAACTTGCAAACAGATAAAGTACTTCAAAATATTATTTTAAACAACTTTAAGCCCACTGCTATGAAAAGACAGAGCTCAATGCCAAACAGTAAAATTCAAAATATGAGTAATGAATACTTCATATTACTGCAAATTTCACACTTGACTTCAATAAATAATGCGTTAAAACTGTTAAAAACTCGAGACTAATTAAAAAATTTGATAAAAGTGCTTGCGATTACATGGTTTGGAGTTGAAAAAACTACGCTCTTTTGCAAGTCAATTATCCGTTGCCTACTACTCTATTCGCTAAACTCTACGAAACTAAAAAAATTTAGCCTTCACTCGTGCCATATAAAAAGATGTGTGAGGTGCTCCGGTAAATAGTCGTGTTGTTCTAAATCGCTATATTCAATGTCTCGTTACCATGTAAGAAATTTCTTGAAAATACACTAGTCTTTAGCTTAAAATTTGAAGGCTTTTCCTCTAAGCCAGTTGAAGTCAAAAACAAACGCAATATGGCATTATCGCTCACATTGATGCAGGTAAAACAACCTTGACGGAAAGGATGTTGTTCTTGACGGGAGCTTCTCAGACGATTGGTGATGTAGATAGTGGCAACACGGTCACAGATTTCATGGACTTAGAGCGTGAAAGAGGTAATTTTTATATGACCTGCGTCGTCTGGAGTACTCTTTGTTTTCATTCTAGGCATAACAATTCAATCAGCATCAGTCTCGTCTTCGTGGAGAGATCACCAAATAAATCTGGTAAATTGGAATTCTAAATCTTCTTAATTAGGGGGACATTTACCTTTATGTTCTCATTCCATACACTGCAAACGTAGATTAGCCATCACGAGAATAAATGGAACATTGGTCTAGATTGATACTCCTGGCCACGTGGATTTCACTTTAGAAGTTGAAAGAAGTTTGCGAGTCATGGATGGAAGTGTTACCTGTATAGATGCATCTGTAAGACAAACATTCGTAAAAGACCGATCGCATTATACTTTAAATTTTAGGCTGGTGTACAGGTCGGTTTTTTCATTGCTTACAGTTTTTTTTATCTATTTATCGGTTGAAGCATCAAACCAATCGGCACAATAAACTTCAGCATATTATTTTTGGTTACATTATTGCATAATTTAGGCTCAAACTCTTACAGTATGGTCCCAGGCGAAAAAGTTTCAGCTGCCATCTGTGTTTTTCGTGAATAAAATGGACAAAATCGCTGCAAACTTTGATCATTCCATTCAGTCTATTGAGGGGCGTTTGTCTCAGCCAGGTTCGAATATACTTAGGTATACAGGGTGTAACGAAAAATTCCCAGGCCATAACTTTTTTCCAGGTCGCTTTTAAAGTTGTGTTTTTACATATCGGTTTTTATCGCCGACAATAGTTGTTTATTGTACAGTGTCGAAAACACGATATTTGCTTGGTTCCACTATGGTTTTGATCCTGGTCTGTGGGTGGCCCT
Organism: Ditylenchus dipsaci; assembly: GCA_004194705.1. Classification (NCBI taxonomy): domain Eukaryota; kingdom Metazoa; phylum Nematoda; class Chromadorea; order Rhabditida; family Anguinidae; genus Ditylenchus; species Ditylenchus dipsaci. Next base: position 90,899 of record SADC01000132.1, on the reverse strand, counting down.
GGATGGCCAAAACCCAAACTACAGGGGACCAAGCAATAATCGTATACACTAAAAAATATTGTCGGCGAGAAAAATCGATGTGTAAAAACTGAATTTGAAAAACAAGCTAGAAAAAAATTATGGCCATTTAAAAATGGGGGAATTTCTTTTTACACCCTGTATTTCATGCACTTTACCTTTCTTGCGTTCATTTAGTTGTGCCATTGTTGTGCCAATTCTTTCAAACGATAGGAAACTGCTTGGTCTCATCGATGTGCTAAACAAGTCTTTTTTGAATATGAAACATTCTGAGGATAATTGGATTCCATTCAATGTTTGCTCGTTTTTGTGCCTTAGTCTTTTAGTTAGTCAATTTCTAGGAGAAGTTCGAATATTATGAAGAATATGAAGCTGCCTGGGAAATGCTCATCTCTCGTCTAAGTGACGTCAATGAGGAATTTGAAAGTTTTGTGATCTCAGCTGATGGTCCAATACCCAGATCAAAGATATTATTAGGTGAGGAGATTTAATCAAGCAAAGTGTCCCTCAATCACAATATTTAAGCCCTAAGAGCTTCAACTCTCAATTCAACTCTTTCTCCGCTTGCATGTGGATCAGCACTAAGAAGCGTGGCCAGCGTAAAGCCCGTGTTAGGTATTTGGCGCTTTTAAACTTTTTTACCATTTTTCCTAGACATGATTGTCGATTTCTTGGCATCTCCACATGACAGGTCGAATTTTTCACAATTGCTTTATAAATTACATTGTATTTTAGAAATTATGATTCGTTTCAAGATTCGGTGGATTTCTGTAATCTTGAATTTGTTTCCTTTAATCATAATTTCATCTCTGGTTTCAGGTGCTCTTGTCTATAAGGTATTTTCCATTTCTGATTGAGGTAAGAAACCCTCATGCTATCATTTTGAGATTGGTCATGAAAAACGTCGCGGGCGTTTGAATTATGCACGTATATTCAAGGGTCAGCTGACGACTGGAACGAGTCCCCTAAACGTCAACCAATGTACTAGAGAAGGCAACTTAAAGTTTTCCTTCCATTTGGTGATTTGCTGCATCCAGTAGACAAGGTTTCGGAAGGTGACATTGCTGTGATAACAGGTGATAAAACCTCTTATGGTAACTTTTTTTGACGTATGGAAGTCCTAGTTTGAAGTCCACAGTTACAGGTGCTCTTTTTGAAGCTAGGACTTTTTCGTAGCACTTAAAGAGACTTTTAGGTGATACCCTGATAAATAGGTTGTTTTTCAATCGCATTTTATTTTCGTATTTTATGATTTAGTTCCGCCGTTAAACAAATTAGCAGTGTTGAAACTAACCAATTCGTTCTTGAAGGTATATTGGAAATACTATCGCCACTGCAGCACCACCCTTTAAATTGAAGTTCATAAATACCTCAGAAACAGTTTAGTCCTAGGTGAATGAGTACTGTCTTTCTAAGCGGCTTATTTGAATGTTATTTTGGAGAGAATATATACAGTCGAGTCGGCTAAATTTCGGTATTCACACCCCAGTCAATTTCGGTATACACACCCTAGTGAATAATCAGCTTGGGGAGCCAAAGCGATTTTTTTTAACTTCTTTATGAAAAATTTTGAGTTTTTTTACAAACAAATAATATTATAAAGAATAAAAAAATTTTACAAGAAAAAAAATTAAAAAAATTTGCCTCGGTCTCCCTGCTGATTTTTCACTGGGGTTTGTATACCGAAATTGACTGGGGTGTGAATTCCGAAACTGGTCTGTCAAGTCTCCCTGTAGGGCAATTCAAAATTTTTTATTTACGATCAAGCTCTGATACCTTTCTACCCTTTACGAGTTCTATTTCGTAAGGCAATCAATGGGGATAGTCTTTTTAAATTTTAAAGGGAGTGGGTAGAAGTTAAATTTTACTTTAAGGAATTAGTTCTCCGGATCCAGTTTTTTCTTGCTCTATAGAAGCTCCCAGTACTTCGTCGACATCTAAATTTGAGCAAGCTCTTGCGGAGTTGTGCATTGAAGATCCATCTTTGAGGGTAAGAGAAGACCACGAAACTGGACAAACTATTATCGAGGGTTAATACTTTGATACTTCGTGTCAAGTATTCTTGAATGTAACGCAGCATTGTAGGCATGGGTGAGCTACACATTGAGGTCATCAAAGAACGGTTACGGAGAGAATATGGTCTTAATGTCTTCATGGGCCCTTTACGGGTATTTTTTGCGTTTTAAATTTTTAAATTTTAAAGTATTGAATAACATTTATTTTTCTAGGTTGGATACAGAGGTGGCTTTTTAATATTTTCTATTAATATTTTTAGAGGTAGAAATCGACGGGCTTTGGTAGTATTTTTTTTTTCAAAGAAAAATTGGTCATCATTTTTGGCTTTGGTGTGTGGCTTATTATTTAGCACTCTTTTATAACGCGCCTACCATATTTGTATCACATTATATTATATCATCGAAAGCAATACAGTCGAATCTGGATAAGCAGACACCAAGTGTCGGCTTGATAACCATTGGGGGGGGAGGTGGTTGAGAAATGGCCTGACCAATAATGTGGAAAAACCATAGACACGCTTAAAAAAGATTTCATATATAAGACTTGTCGACGCTACTGTAATATACCCCTCCCCCCCCTCCACAAAAATCGACGTTTTTGGGAGTGTCTAAAAACCATTTTTATGCAATAATTTTGCCATTAAAGTGCCAGAAAAGCAGTTTAAAAGGGATTATGGGCTGTATTCGGAGGGGAAGGAATAATACAGGGGCCACTTTTATTTAGCTGTTTTACCATGTTTTTCAACTGGGCCATGGCAAAAAAAGACTCTATGTGCATTTTTGGTCAAGAGTACTTCTCGGAATCATGTCTAAGGTGAGTGCGTGCGCGCATCTCTAACTCTCAAGCCCCCTGCGTCCCCTTCGGGGGGGGGGGGGGTGCTTGGAGCTGAGATGCGCACACCCACATACCTTAGACACAAATCACTCGAAAGTGACTCTGGATGCATGAAAAAACATGCATACCAGAGTTATTTATGCGGTAGGACCCAGTATTCAAAACTATGTTCAACATCTTTTTTTTGCCCGAATAGCATTTCCCCTCGTTCTACAAGGCCGGTATACAGTAGCGTTTTTTAGGGGGGGGGAGGTGTTATATTACAGTAGCGCCGACTTGTCTAATGCTGTTCGATGGGTTGCACTGAATAATTTCGAATAATAAAGTGAAACTCATCGTAAAATATGAGTCAAGTCTTGTAAATAATTTTTTTTGTAATCTGACAATAGTTATTACATAATATTGGTAAAGCCATTTCTCAACCCCCACCCCAAGTGGTTCCCCCTTTAAGGGTGTCGGCTTATCCAGTTTCTTAACATATTTATGCCTGCTGGTAGGAAATTTAAAAATTGCCCTAACTCCACTTGGAATTTTTTGCTTTCGTTTAAATAATTTTTGTCCTTGATAACTAAAACATTGGTATAAAAAAAAATGCTGGAACATAGGATTTATAGTAAGTTTGCACAAATTTTCCTTCTTTTTACAAGAACTTGAGATGCGGTGAACGTACCTAGGTCGCAATCGGGGTCCTTCATCTCATGATGGGAATATAAGTAAGGCGCTTTTTTCACGTCAAGCGGTACACACTTGTGTTTTTGCGATTTAACATGTGAAAAGCAAAAGAAGCTATAAAGCTAGGTATAAGCGAGATAGAAACGACACAGAAAATGACGCGGGAAACAGTCAATAATAACAAGACAAACTGCAAGTAACAAATTATGCAGAAATTTAAAAAATGGCTAAAATATTGTTAAAAAAAGAATGCATTGGCTTATCAAGGGTAATTTTATTAGACATGACCAGACTCAGGGTGTTGGGTTACCGAGTGTCGGTTTACCGGGTGTCGGCTTATCCAGATTCGACTGTGCTAAAAAATATTTCTTTTTTCTATAAGCTAACAGAATTGATCATTAGCTATGCTTAGAAATCCTTAGCGAGCCCATCGAACACGTGTGCTTTACGGAAGACCTTTTGGAGAAGAGAAGCAAAACACTGGTGCTCTTTGAAGCTGAGACTTGAACCTACTAAAAAATTACCAGGTTTAAGGGGTATTCTTGCGCTTGCAGTTGAAAAAGGCTTCAGTATTGATAACATGTTTTAGGTGACTGTGAGTATTGACAACAGCGAAGATGATTCAGCGCCTGCTATAAAACCCAGTTGGTTAAAGGTCATAAATGAGGGATGTCAACTCGCTTTATACAATGGACCGGTGAAACATATTTTTCATGAGCCTGGGAATAATTTTTTGTGCTCAGGTTCTTGGATTCCCTGTTTGCAACTTGACTATTACTCTGAGGTTGCTTTTTATAGTCCTTGCTGAGAAAGTGGAGAAATTTTGGCAAGAGTTGATTCGGCAAATCACATTGTGGCAAAATGAATTGCTGCATAATTAAATTGCGGCGAATGACATTGCGACAGTTTCTAAATTGTGACAATTCAAATTGCGGCAAAATCAAATTGCGGCAAGATCATATTGCGACAATTGTCACATTGACAAACTGTGTTCGGATGTAGTGAAACTATAGCAAACTTTGATATAATTTCCTAAGTGGCAGATGGACAGTGACGGGTAAGAACGCTCATGGTTTTGGTTTTAGAACCAACCGAAAATTGATCACTATGATTTGCCGCAATTTGAATTGTCACAATATAGCTTGTCGCATTTTGAATTGTCGCAATTTGATTTTGCCGCAGTTTTTGCAATGTGATTTGCTTTCGCGATGTGATTGCCGCATCTTATTCCTGCCCAAAATTTTAGATCGTTGTCGACCAGTGGGAATCGTGTGAATCTCGCACTCTTAAGTGCAGCTGCCAGCAGGTGTGTAAAAGAAGCCCTGGAGCGATCAGCTGTTAGCTTGATAGAACCGATAATGTCAGTTGAAGTAACTTTGGTTAGCAATGAGCAGGGTCAAATATCTTCTGATGCTGTTCTCCAGGAGCTCAGCCAGCGAAGAGCCAATATACAAAAATTGAACAAGACAACTATGGTAACCGTAAATTGAAGTGTTCTTTATGGAAGGAATAATTGATTTTATTCAGGTCACTTATTCATTATTCATGCTAGCATTCCACTTTCGGAAACCCCAGGAATTTCCAGCAGTATTAGGTGAAAAAGCTCAAGCTGAATATTATAGTCAAGATTGATTTTTTGTAATTTAGGTCTGTTTCTTCTGGAATGTCCAGTATGCATATGAAATTTGCCGATTATCAGTGCGTCGCGGAGGAAGAGCAGCAGAACATTTTGGAGAAACAACAGCACGAGGGATTATGAATTATCAAAAAGTTTTGAACTATGAGTGTTATGTCTTGTCATATGTTATTTGTGATCTTGTGGTCTTAATTGCAATAAAGCTTAGAGGCTTGTCATTCTTGTATGGAAATGTTTGCTGCTTTGAAAAATGTGAAGTGCTACAAAATCCTAAAAATATTAAATTAAGATGGCTACACAAGAAAAGTACCGCCCAATCTGAAAATTTGGACGGGCTGCAAAAGCCCTGAAATACGTGGTTTTCGGGGTTATGGGTATATATCTCCCCACATATATCTCCCCAACATATATCTCCCCAACATATATCTCCCCAGATATTCAGTTCACCACTGAACCTGATATGATCCATCGTTAAACAACCTAATTACGGCTCTAGGTAAATTCCCCCTTTACAAACTGCCTCTCTACATATTCGCCCCTCGGTGAATCCCTTTCCAAATTTTTGAGGTTACAGGTTCAAATCCTGGTGGTAGTGGGCATTATTTTTTCTTGAATAGCGGTCATAAAATATTCATTATAAGACCAGTAATCCTTAAGGTGGGTAGGACACCACCTGGTACCTTTCCTTAATGGGGATTCACCTCTAAAATCCAAAATTTTGAATTTTAGCTAAAAGTTATTAAAAATTAAATTAAAATTAATATACCCTATCCAGATTTGTGTCTTGAACACTGGTTGGTAATGTTTGACTTGCAGAAACCACAGTTCTGGAATAGTTTCGTAGACAGTAGGGCATCCAATTCTGAAGTGGTTTAGGTAGATGTTGATGTCTGGGGATAAATGGATATGCGTGGCGAATTCAGCGAAACTCAGAAGTACGCCATAAAATTGCATTTTACTAGGGATTATCGAGTGAAAAATTTGCCCAGAATCCGCGCCTTCTGGATGATACTACACGAACACTACATGAGCACCACTGCCTAGCTAATTTCACCTGAATACCGTATTCTCTCTAATAGGCCGACACCCTCTAATAAACCGACACCCCCTACTTTGAGGGACCGTATCTCAGTCCGAAGAAAAAAATTACATCGCTGTTTATTGCGTTTTCTTAGTTCCCACGAGCTCTATCGATTCCGCTTTTTCGATTTTGGATTTTCACCCGAAAATGTCGAGTTCGACCCAAAATTTTCACGATTTTGAAGGGTTGAAAAATAAACCGACATGTCGGCCTATTAGAGAGAATACGGTAGGTGCCTCTAACCCTGCTTGAGTTCCATTAGGGTACCACTGCCTAAATCATACAACCTGAGCATCACTAACTGGGTACCACTACCTAAGGACCTCTACTTACGTACCACAACCTGGCTACTACCACCGCAGATAGTAGTAACACTACTTGGGTAGCCCTGCCTGAATAGCACCACCTGGACACCATCTAACCGTATAGTAGTGTTCAAAAAGTGGTGAGCGAAATCCGGTGTCAATTGTCCACTAGAAAATCCGGTGCAAACCGACCTTTAGAAATCGGCACGAACTGTACGGTGCCAACTTTTCTATGCAGTCATAAATAAATGCAGTCATAAATACTCCTCCATTCCAATGGCTAATAGTTCAGAACATTTTTAAAATTAGAGATTCAGAGAAGTGGGGGTGTATCTGTTGTTGCGAGGTAGAAAAAGTAGAAGTAGCGATTTAATCAGGAACTAGTTCGAGGTACCGGGTTGTTGGGGTCAGTTTGTTGATACTCTTGGATTAGATTAGACATAGATTAGACATATTAGACATAGATTTTTAAAAGGTTTCAGGTTATCGAGGTGCCGGAATGTCTCGACTCAATTGTATTTTAACTTAAAAGCGTTCTTATCAAAATAAAATAAATAATTTATAGTAAAGAGTCTATGAAAATAAAGATTGCAAAAACAGTTATACTGGTATATAGCCCATGCATCTCTATATAGTATTTGGGTCGGGTGGGTGGGTGTGTGGATCACACTTTTAATGTATCGTCAAATTTTCAGCCACTTTTATATGAAAAGTCGGTATTGATGTTATATAATGGTGAAAACTAGAGAATCTCAGCTACAAAATGAGCTATTGAACAGTGGATTTTGAAAGTTTTAGGGTCGAACTGGTCCGGACAAGCTCTCAACTCAGTGGTTTTTTAGGTGTACTTTTTCCTATTTTTTAACTTCAGACCCAATTTTGAGCCACTTTTATAAAAAAAGTCGGTGTTGATGTTTTATAATGGTGAAAACTAGAGAATCTCAGCTACAAAATAAACTATTAACCTGTAAGGTTAGAAAAGTGTAAAGGGTCGAACTGGCCCGGACAAGCTCTCAACTCAGTGGTTTTTAGGTGTACTTTTTCTTATTTTTTAACTCCAAACCCAATTCTGAGCCACTTTTATAGAGAAAGTCGGTGTTTATGTTTCATGATGGTTCGAACGCCTCTTAAGTAATTCTTATACGCTAAAACGATAAAAAGTACTTTCCAAACAATTTCCGCACTAAAAAGTTCGATTTTTAAAAAAATTTGGTTACCAAAGGTCAACCGATTGCCTTGGTCCCCAAGCTAATTATACCATAAAGGGTACTTAGATATTTTTAAAAAGACCGAAAAGATGGGATTGAACATAGTTTTGTTAGCTGGGCCTACCGCATAAAAAAACTCTGGTATGCATACATTTTTTATGCATCCAGAGTCACTTTCGAGTGATTTGCGTCTAAGGTATGTGGGTGTGCGCATCTCAACCCCAAGCAACCAAGCCCCCTGCGCCCCCGAAGGGAACGCAGGGGGCTTGGTTGGTTAGAGATGTGCGCACTCACTTACCTTAGACATAATTCCGAGCAAGACACTTGATCATAAATGCATTAGAGACTCTTTTTGCCAAGCTTTAGTGACCAAAACATGGTAGGATACCCTAATATAAGATATTTCACCTTAATACACAATATTTACCTTGGGGACCAAGGCAATCGGTTAACCTTTGGTAACCAAATTTTTTCAAAAATCTAACTTTTTAGTGCGGAAATTGTTTGGAAAGTACTTTTTTTTATCGTTTTTAGCGTATAAGAATTACTTAAGAGGCGTTCGAACCCTGTTCACAGTCGACTGAAAAAGGGGCCCCCAAGTGCACAAGTACCTGTGCGCCAGCTCATTGCGCTGACTTTAACTGGTCGGCAGCGTCAGAAATAAAGCGTTCAGCTGGTGCTTCTCTGAGATTCTGATCTCTGGCTGGTGGCATAAAGATGCTACCGTGTGAGTCAAAGAGTTGTGCGTTTATGTAGCAAATTTTGATGGAAACTACTAGGGTGGTTCACGGTCGGTTAACCGAACCGGACCGGTTTTGGCCTAATTAACCGGAACCGAAAACCGGGTACTAAAAAACCGGTTAACCGAAAACCGGGTAAGTCAGGATCCGGTTTTTCCGGTTTAAGCACTAGATAAAATGGCGTATCAAAAATCAATAGCAACTGTTTAAATTGTATATTTTTTCATGTTCTAATTAGTTAATGTCATACGGAAGACCCCTTTTGACGACAGATCAGACAAAAATTTTCAGGACCAATTTTTTCGGCTATTTCTTATCAACTTCATTCATCTGCAGTCAAAAGGTAGTGATCTGCGTGAAATTGTCGACTTTTATTCGACAATGTCACGATAATTTTCACTTTTCACAGGAAAGTAGTATTTTGGCGTGTAAAAACAGTTTAAAGTCTTGTCATTAATGGCTGAAGATTTTTTAATGCCTTCTCGCCCCTTAAATTTGAAAACTCTTAACTTTCAGTTCGAAACTCTTTTAGTGGGGTTGTTAAATACCTAAAACAGTGCTTCAGAATAAGGATGAGAAAAAGTGTGTATTTCTTTAAAAGTATGAATAAAATTAAACCAAAATTTATTTGCTTGACATTTTCATACAATTCTACCTCTTAGCCCCACAATGAAATTCTTAGTAAAGGAATAAAGTTAAGAACATTTCTGATTGAGTAGATATTAAATTTTTTTCACTAACACGGGATGAAGCTTGAGCCAAACGTTGAAACATTAAAATTTTGTTGCAAATATTAATTTGTTAGACTAGAATTTATTCTTTGTAGGCTAGATCATTAAACCGTAAAACTCGTTACCGTATATTCTCTAGTAATCCCCACTCTCTAATAATCCCCCAATCCCTCCTTTTTTTAGCTAGGATGTCAGAGTTGAGACCATTTTTGATTGATAATTTCCGCACTTTTTGACGGTTGAAAAATAATCCCCCATAAGGGTTTAATAAATAAGGTACGGTATATGAGGTCTGCAAAAAGTTAGATTTATTTGTGTTTCAAAAAATTTACATCAAAATTTACATTAATTTTCAATGTCTAGGACTAATTTGCGAAAAATTTGAAAAACCGGAAAAACCGGGTCGGTTAACCGGGTACTGGTGATAAACCGTAACCGAAAACCGGGTACCCAAAAAGCGGTTAACCGAAAACCGGGTAGGGCCAAATTAACCGTAACCGTGCCACCCTAATGAATACCTGATAACAACAATAAGAGCAGGGTTCGTAATGAAAATTTTCGAAAAAAGGACAAATCTTTTTAAAAAGGATAATTACGAACCCTGAATAAGAGTTATTATGAAATTTATCGGAGTTCTACGTGTTGACCTCTATTTTCTGCTGCACTGTGAAGTTAGTCTTCATAGCCTCCAGTAGACTTGTCCACCATGTCTTGGGGCATTTTTAAAAGGCAGTTTCGATTCTTTCCCGCAGACCATCCAACGCGTCCTGGCTTGTCAACCTAACTCCATAAGAGAAGCATGTAGAGGACGTTGGGCGGTAGAAAAGAAACGTTGATAGTGGAGGATTATGATTCTAGAAAAAGCAAAAGAGACCCGCACCATTGTGTTCAGGAAAAAGTTATGCGCTAGAAGCATAAAAATTATGCCTGAGCACCGATACCTAGGTACAACAGCCTGAGCAACTTACCCTCCAGTACGAAACTCCAAAATTGGGGTTCCTGCAAGTCAAATCACTGTTATAGTACTGTAAAACCTTGTTCAGGACATGATTCTGGGTACGGTACAATGATTTTTAATTACTTTTAGCCAAAACCGAAATTTCACGTTTTTGAGGTGGATACCTGTTTAGGGGAAGTACCAGGCGAACCTGTAAGCTCGAAAAGTTTTGCGGGGGATTTACCGCCGCCCTATCTATCTCTCTTCAGACATCTCAAGCCACCTAAACCACCTGAGCATCGGGTAATACTACATAGTCACTTCCACCTGAGTACCGGTACCTAGGTACTAACCTGAGCACCACCTGGAGACCCTATGGTACACCATTCCAGAACTGACGTTGTTGCAAGTCAAATCGATGTTTAAAAATTATCAAACCATATTTAGGACACGATTTTAGATAAGGTATGATGATTTTTAAATGCTTTCAGCTGAATACAAAATTTCGGATTCTAGCGGTGGATCTAATTAATAAATTTGCTAAACTTCCTGCTATTTTAAAGAGGCGCCAGGGTAAAATTAGCGTGCCGCCGCCAGCACCAGGCTATTTTTGGGCGCCAGGCTATAATAAGATCAGCACCAGCGCTGGTACTTTTGTCTGCACATTGAGTTTCATAATAAAAAAATGTATTTTTTCATCTTAATATTACTCAATCGAAAAGAAAATAAAAAATAAAAAAAAGAAGGAAAATTTTAAGGACATTTTCTAAAGACTTTTTGAAAAATAGGAATAAAACAGCGCTGGTACAAGGATTGTGACATATTCGGCGCCTTTTCTAAAATCTCGGGCGCTGGGCGCCGAGCATGTAAAAGATTGGCGCTGGCGCCGACCTTGGGCGCCAGTATGTTAAAAAGTATGTTTTCAGCATTAATAATCTGATTTGAATAAACATCTCAGTGTACAATTTAAAAGTGGTGCAAAAAAAAATTGAAAGTGATGCAAAGTAGAATAAAAGTGGTGCACTAAAAAATGGTGCATAAAAGAGTTAAAGTGGTGCATCAATAAAAGTGGTGCGAAAAAGAGTGAAAGTGGTGCAAAAAGAATTGAAAAGTGGTGCACAGAAAAATACCATGCCCAATGACCGGGGGAGTGAATTGGAAGAAGCAGAAGATCGAAGTCGAAAAGATCAACATTATTTGTCCAGTGAAGTAACTTCTTTGTACCTTTCTGTTTCAAATGAGAGTAAGTGAGGTATCGAAGGCATAAACCTGAAATAATAATAGCTTCTTTCTCATAAAAGTGGATACTGAGATACCGTTGGCAAACTTCGTGCTCATCACTTCGGTTGACAATAAGTTGGAGATAGGTGTAGATCACGTTGTCATTCAGAAGTCCTCTCGGGTTCAAGCATTCAAGGTCTAGCAAAGATCACTGGCTTATCCGGCTGCGTAGCTCTAGGAAAATATGTACACAAAATGAGTGATGTGAAAAGACTACCTTGAATCATGTAATAGAAATCGATGCCCTTGCTTGGTGTTCTTGAAGCAGTCAACCAATGTATTTCGCTTCTTTAGCTTGTTAACACTGAATGCCCTAATTGGTCGGCGTGTTCGATGAACCATCTGTTATATAGAAAGGTCCGACGGCAAAAATAGGAGTTGTTCATCGAAGAGATTGGACTTTGTAGCTTTCACGATGATACCTGACCTCATTCCAATACTTCAAGCTACATCTTCTTTTACTTTCACTATGCGTTGACGCACCTTAAGATATTTGGCATAAGAAACAATGTAAATAATCGCACACCTGGAAAGTGCTTTGACTTCTACGACACGTGTGGGACTCTATTTGGGCAAAATTACCGGTTGAGCCGTATTTCGGAGTCGCCTTACCACCACAGATTCGAACGCAACGCCAGTTTTGTATTGTATTTGCCAAATTTCAGTGTTTTCATAACTAACACTAACTATGTTAGTGTTAGGCTAACACTAACCTAACTCTAACACTAACACTTTAAACTAACCCTACACTAACACTAACATGTTAGTGTTAGTGTAAGGTTAGTTTAAAATGGCGGGTTAGTGTTAGTGTTAGGGTTAGTCTCAAGTGTTAGTGTTAGTGTTAGGTAGTTTAAAGTGTTAGTGTTAGTGTTAGGTTAGTGTTAGCCTAACACTAACATAGTTAGTCTCAAAACTAACTGTTAGTTTAAAATCAAACTGTTAGTTTAATTATAGTGTTGATTCTGACATACTGCTTAACTAACATAAGGTTCTTCAGTGCTGCTCAGTGATAAGGACTTGATCATCAAGTCTTGATGAGAAATATCCTAACTTAATGAAGACCGTCTTTCTCATATTTTCCAGTTTCATAGCCACGCGCAAATTTTTGTTTTGTCTTTAAACTTTGAGCTAGCCTCATTAATGTTTGTTGATTTTTTATGTCTGTACGATATATCTGTCTTTTAATGAGTTTGTCGTTCAGATAATGGCTGATATCAAGAAGCAAAAACTGCGCTCTTCCTTCGTCTAGGAAATAGGAGTCAAGCGAAAAGCCATTGACGTCATGGATGCCTTTTGTGAAGATATTTTCGGAGGTGTTATATTACAGTAGCGCCGACTTGTCTAATGCTGTTCGATGGGTTGCACTGAATAATTTCGAATAATAAAGTGAAACTCATCGTAAAATATGAGTCAAGTCTTGTAAATAATTTTTTTTGTAATCTGACAATAGTTATTACATAATATTGGTAAAGCCATTTCTCAACCCCCACCCCAAGTGGTTCCCCCCTTTAAGGGTGTCGGCTTATCCAGTTTCTTAACATATTTATGCCTGCTGGTAGGAAATTTAAAAATTGCCCTAACTCCACTTGGAATTTTTTGCTTTCGTTTAAATAATTTTTTGTCCTTGATAACTAAAACATTGGTATAAAAAAAAATGCTGGAACATAGGATTTATAGTAAGTTTGCACAAATTTTCCTTCTTTTTACAAGAACTTGAGATGCGGTGAACGTACCTAGGTCGCAATCGGGGTCCTTCATCTCATGATGGGAATATAAGTAAGGGCGCTTTTTTCACGTCAAGCGGTACACACTTGTGTTTTTGCGATTTAACATGTGAAAAGCAAAAGAAGCTATAAAGCTAGGTATAAGCGAGATAGAAACGACACAGAAAATGACGCGGGAAAACAGTCAATAATAACAAGACAAACTGCAAGTAACAAATTATGCAGAAATTTAAAAAATGGCTAAAATATTGTTAAAAAAAGAATGCATTGGCTTATCAAGGGTAATTTTATTAGACATGACCAGACTCAGGGTGTTGGGTTACCGAGTGTCGGTTTACCGGGGTGTCGGCTTATCCAGATTCGACTGTGCTAAAAAATATTTCTTTTTTCTATAAGCTAACAGAATTGATCATTAGCTATGCTTAGAAATCCTTAGCGAGCCCATCGAACACGTGTGCTTTACGGAAGACCTTTTTGGAGAAGAGAAGCAAAAACACTGGTGCTCTTTGAAGCTGAGACTTGAACCTACTAAAAAAATTACCAGGTTTAAAGGGGTATTCTTGCGCTTGCAGTTGAAAAAGGCTTCAGTATTGATAACATGTTTTAGGTGACTGTGAGTATTGACAACAGCGAAGATGATTCAGCGCCTGCTATAAAACCCAGTTGGTTAAAGGTCATAAATGAGGGATGTCAACTCGCTTTATACAATGGACCGGTGAAACATATTTTTCATGAGCCTGGGAATAATTTTTTGTGCTCAGGTTCTTGGATTCCCTGTTTGCAACTTGACTATTACTCTGAGGTTGCTTTTTATAGTCCTTGCTGAGAAAGTGGAGAAAATTTTGGGCAAGAGTTGATTCGGCAAATCACATTGTGGCAAAATGAATTGCTGCATAATTAAATTGCGGCGAATGACATTGCGACAGTTTCTAATTGTGACAATTCAAATTGCGGCAAAATCAAATTGCGGCAAGATCATATTGCGACAATTGTCACATTGACAAACTGTGTTCGGATGTAGTGAAACTATAGCAAACTTTGATATAATTTCCTAAGTGGCAGATGGACAGTGACGGGTAAGAACGCTCATGGTTTTGGTTTTAGAACCAACCGAAAATTGATCACTATGATTTGCCGCAATTTGAATTGTCACAATATAGCTTGTCGCATTTTGAATTGTCGCAATTTGATTTTGCCGCAGTTTTTGCAATGTGATTTGCTTTCGCGATGTGATTGCCGCATCTTATTCCTGCCCAAAATTTTAGATCGTTGTCGACCAGTGGGAATCGTGTGAATCTCGCACTCTTAAGTGCAGCTGCCAGCAGGTGTGTAAAAGAAGCCCTGGAGCGATCAGCTGTTAGCTTGATAGAACCGATAATGTCAGTTGAAGTAACTTTGGTTAGCAATGAGCAGGGTCAAATATCTTCTGATGCTGTTCTCCAGGAGCTCAGCCAGCGAAGAGCCAATATACAAAAAATTGAACAAGACAACTATGGTAACCGTAAATTGAAGTGTTCTTTATGGAAGGAATAATTGATTTTATTCAGGTCACTTATTCATTATTCATGCTAGCATTCCACTTTCGGAAACCCCAGGAATTTCCAGCAGTATTAGGTGAAAAAGCTCAAGCTGAATATTATAGTCAAGATTGATTTTTTGTAATTTAGGTCTGTTTCTTCTGGAATGTCCAGTATGCATATGAAATTTGCCGATTATCAGTGCGTCGCGGAGGAAGAGCAGCAGAACATTTTGGAGAAACAACAGCACGAGGGATTATGAATTATCAAAAAGTTTTGAACTATGAGTGTTATGTCTTGTCATATGTTATTTGTGATCTTGTGGTCTTAATTGCAATAAAGCTTAGAGGCTTGTCATTCTTGTATGGAAATGTTTGCTGCTTTGAAAAATGTGAAGTGCTACAAAATCCTAAAAATATTAAATTAAGATGGCTACACAAGAAAAGTACCGCCCAATCTGAAAATTTGGACGGGCTGCAAAAGCCCTGAAATACGTGGTTTTCGGGGTTATGGGTATATATCTCCCCACATATATCTCCCCAACATATATCTCCCCAACATATATCTCCCCAGATATTCAGTTCACCACTGAACCTGATATGATCCATCGTTAAACAACCTAATTACGGCTCTAGGTAAATTCCCCCTTTACAAACTGCCTCTCTACATATTCGCCCCTCGGTGAATCCCTTTCCAAATTTTTGAGGTTACAGGTTCAAATCCTGGTGGTAGTGGGCATTATTTTTTCTTGAATAGCGGTCATAAAATATTCATTATAAGACCAGTAATCCTTAAGGTGGGTAGGACACCACCTGGTACCTTTCCTTAATGGGGATTCACCTCTAAAATCCAAAATTTTGAATTTTAGCTAAAAGTTATTAAAAATTAAATTAAAATTAATATACCCTATCCAGATTTGTGTCTTGAACACTGGTTGGTAATGTTTGACTTGCAGAAACCACAGTTCTGGAATAGTTTCGTAGACAGTAGGGCATCCAATTCTGAAGTGGTTTAGGTAGATGTTGATGTCTGGGGATAAATGGATATGCGTGGCGAATTCAGCGAAACTCAGAAGTACGCCATAAAATTGCATTTTACTAGGGATTATCGAGTGAAAAATTTGCCCAGAATCCGCGCCTTCTGGATGATACTACACGAACACTACATGAGCACCACTGCCTAGCTAATTTCACCTGAATACCGTATTCTCTCTAATAGGCCGACACCCTCTAATAAACCGACACCCCTACTTTGAGGGACCGTATCTCAGTCCGAAGAAAAAAAATTACATCGCTGTTTATTGCGTTTTCTTAGTTCCCACGAGCTCTATCGATTCCGCTTTTTCGATTTTGGATTTTCACCCGAAAATGTCGAGTTCGACCCAAAATTTTCACGATTTTTGAAGGGTTGAAAAATAAACCGACATGTCGGCCTATTAGAGAGAATACGGTAGGTGCCTCTAACCCTGCTTGAGTTCCATTAGGGTACCACTGCCTAAATCATACAACCTGAGCATCACTAACTGGGTACCACTACCTAAGGACCTCTACTTACGTACCACAACCTGGCTACTACCACCGCAGATAGTAGTAACACTACTTGGGTAGCCCTGCCTGAATAGCACCACCTGGACACCATCTAACCGTATAGTAGTGTTCAAAAAGTGGTGAGCGAAATCCGGTGTCAATTGTCCACTAGAAAATCCGGTGCAAACCGACCTTTAGAAATCGGCACGAACTGTACGGTGCCAACTTTTCTATGCAGTCATAAATAAATGCAGTCATAAATACTCCTCCATTCCAATGGCTAATAGTTCAGAACATTTTTAAAATTAGAGATTCAGAGAAGTGGGGGTGTATCTGTTGTTGCGAGGTAGAAAAGTAGAAGTAGCGATTTAATCAGGAACTAGTTCGAGGTACCGGGTTGTTGGGGTCAGTTTGTTGATACTCTTGGATTAGATTAGACATAGATTAGACATATTAGACATAGATTTTTAAAAGGTTTCAGGTTATCGAGGTGCCGGAATGTCTCGACTCAATTGTATTTTAACTTAAAAGCGTTCTTATCAAAATAAAATAAATAATTTATAGTAAAGAGTCTATGAAAATAAAGATTGCAAAAACAGTTATACTGGTATATAGCCCATGCATCTCTATATAGTATTTGGGTCGGGTGGGTGGGTGTGTGGATCACACTTTTAATGTATCGTCAAATTTTCAGCCACTTTTATATGAAAAGTCGGTATTGATGTTATATAATGGTGAAAACTAGAGAATCTCAGCTACAAAATGAGCTATTGAACAGTGGATTTTGAAAGGTTTTAGGGGTCGAACTGGTCCGGACAAGCTCTCAACTCAGTGGTTTTTTAGGTGTACTTTTTCCTATTTTTTAACTTCAGACCCAATTTTGAGCCACTTTTATAAAAAAGTCGGTGTTGATGTTTTATAATGGTGAAAACTAGAGAATCTCAGCTACAAAATAAACTATTAACCTGTAAGGTTAGAAAAGTGTAAAGGGTCGAACTGGCCCGGACAAGCTCTCAACTCAGTGGTTTTTAGGTGTACTTTTTCTTATTTTTTAACTCCAAACCCAATTCTGAGCCACTTTTATAGAGAAAGTCGGTGTTTATGTTTCATGATGGTTCGAACGCCTCTTAAGTAATTCTTATACGCTAAAAACGATAAAAAAGTACTTTCCAAACAATTTCCGCACTAAAAAGTTCGATTTTTTAAAAAAATTTGGTTACCAAAGGTCAACCGATTGCCTTGGTCCCCCAAGCTAATTATACCATAAAGGGTACTTAGATATTTTTAAAAAGACCGAAAAGATGGGATTGAACATAGTTTTGTTAGCTGGGCCTACCGCATAAAAAACTCTGGTATGCATACATTTTTTATGCATCCAGAGTCACTTTCGAGTGATTTGCGTCTAAGGTATGTGGGTGTGCGCATCTCAACCCCAAGCAACCAAGCCCCTGCGCCCCCGAAGGGAACGCAGGGGGCTTGGTTGGTTAGAGATGTGCGCACTCACTTACCTTAGACATAATTCCGAGCAAGACACTTGATCATAAATGCATTAGAGACTCTTTTTGCCAAGCTTTAGTGACCAAACATGGTAGGATACCCTAATATAAGATATTTCACCTTAATACACAATATTTTACCTTGGGGGACCAAGGCAATCGGTTAACCTTTGGTAACCAAATTTTTTCAAAAATCTAACTTTTAGTGCGGAAATTGTTTGGAAAGTACTTTTTTTTATCGTTTTTAGCGTATAAGAATTACTTAAGAGGCGTTCGAACCCTGTTCACAGTCGACTGAAAAAGGGGCCCCCAAGTGCACAAGTACCTGTGCGCCAGCTCATTGCGCTGACTTTAACTGGTCGGCAGCGTCAGAAATAAAGCGTTCAGCTGGTGCTTCTCTGAGATTCTGATCTCTGGCTGGTGGCATAAAGATGCTACCGTGTGAGTCAAAGAGTTGTGCGTTTATGTAGCAAATTTTGATGGAAACTACTAGGGTGGTTCACGGTCGGTTAACCGAACCGGACCGGTTTTGGCCTAATTAACCGGAACCGAAAACCGGGTACTAAAAAACCGGTTAACCGAAAACCGGGTAAGTCAGGATCCGGTTTTTCCGGTTTAAGCACTAGATAAAATGGCGTATCAAAAATCAATAGCAACTGTTTAAATTGTATATTTTTTCATGTTCTAATTAGTTAATGTCATACGGAAGACCCCTTTTGACGACAGATCAGACAAAATTTTCAGGACCAATTTTTTCGGCTATTTCTTATCAACTTCATTCATCTGCAGTCAAAGGTAGTGATCTGCGTGAAATTGTCGACTTTTATTCGACAATGTCACGATAATTTTCACTTTTCACAGAAAGTAGTATTTTGGCGTGTAAAAACAGTTTAAAGTCTTGTCATTAATGGCTGAAGATTTTTTAATGCCTTCTCGCCCTTAAATTTGAAAACTCTTAACTTTCAGTTCGAAACTCTTTTAGTGGGGTTGTTAAATACCTAAAACAGTGCTTCAGAATAAGGATGAGAAAAAGTGTGTATTTCTTTAAAAGTATGAATAAATTAAACCAAAATTTTATTTGCTTGACATTTTCATACAATTCTACCTCTTAGCCCCACAATGAAATTCTTAGTAAAGGAATAAAGTTAAGAACATTTCTGATTGAGTAGATATTAAATTTTTTTCACTAACACGGGATGAAGCTTGAGCCAAACGTTGAAACATTAAAATTTTGTTGCAAAATATTAATTTGTTAGACTAGAATTTATTCTTTGTAGGCTAGATCATTAAACCGTAAAACTCGTTACCGTATATTCTCTAGTAATCCCCACTCTCTAATAATCCCCCAATCCCTCCTTTTTTTAGCTAGGATGTCAGAGTTGAGACCATTTTTGATTGATAATTTCCGCACTTTTTGACGGTTGAAAAATAATCCCCATAAGGGTTTAATAAATAAGGTACGGTATATGAGGTCTGCAAAAAGTTAGATTTATTTGTGTTTCAAAAAATTTACATCAAAATTTACATTAATTTTCAATGTCTAGGACTAATTTGCGAAAAATTTGAAAACCGGAAAAACCGGGTCGGTTAACCGGGTACTGGTGATAAACCGTAACCGAAAACCGGGTACCCCAAAAAGCGGTTAACCGAAAACCGGGTAGGGCCAAATTAACCGTAACCGTGCCACCTAATGAATACCTGATAACAACAATAAGAGCAGGGTTCGTAATGAAAATTTTCGAAAAAAGGACAAATCTTTTTAAAAAGGATAATTACGAACCCTGAATAAGAGTTATTATGAAATTTATCGGAGTTCTACGTGTTGACCTCTATTTTCTGCTGCACTGTGAAGTTAGTCTTCATAGCCTCCAGTAGACTTGTCCACCATGTCTTGGGGCATTTTTTAAAAGGCAGTTTCGATTCTTTCCCGCAGACCATCCAACGCGTCCTGGCTTGTCAACCTAACTCCATAAGAGAAGCATGTAGAGGACGTTGGGCGGTAGAAAAGAAACGTTGATAGTGGAGGATTATGATTCTAGAAAAAGCAAAAGAGACCCGCACCATTGTGTTCAGGAAAAAGTTATGCGCTAGAAGCATAAAAATTATGCCTGAGCACCGATACCTAGGTACAACAGCCTGAGCAACTTACCCTCCAGTACGAAACTCCAAAATTGGGGTTCCTGCAAGTCAAATCACTGTTATAGTACTGTAAAACCTTGTTCAGGACATGATTCTGGGTACGGTACAATGATTTTTAATTACTTTTAGCCAAACCGAAATTTCACGTTTTTGAGGTGGATACCTGTTTAGGGGAAGTACCAGGCGAACCTGTAAGCTCGAAAAGTTTTGCGGGGGATTTACCGCCGCCCTATCTATCTCTCTTCAGACATCTCAAGCCACCTAAACCACCTGAGCATCGGGTAATACTACATAGTCACTTCCACCTGAGTACCGGTACCTAGGTACTAACCTGAGCACCACCTGGAGACCCTATGGTACACCATTCCAGAACTGACGTTGTTGCAAGTCAAATCGATGTTTAAAAATTATCAAACCATATTTAGGACACGATTTTAGATAAGGTATGATGATTTTTAAATGCTTTCAGCTGAATACAAAATTTCGGATTCTAGCGGTGGATCTAATTAATAAATTTGCTAAACTTCCTGCTATTTTAAAGAGGCGCCAGGGTAAAATTAGCGTGCCGCCGCCAGCACCAGGCTATTTTTGGGCGCCAGGCTATAATAAGATCAGCACCAGCGCTGGTACTTTTGTCTGCACATTGAGTTTCATAATAAAAAATGTATTTTTTCATCTTAATATTACTCAATCGAAAAGAAAATAAAAAATAAAAAAAAAGAAGGAAAATTTTAAGGACATTTTCTAAAGACTTTTTGAAAAATAGGAATAAAACAGCGCTGGTACAAGGATTGTGACATATTCGGCGCCTTTTCTAAAATCTCGGGCGCTGGGCGCCGAGCATGTAAAAGATTGGCGCTGGCGCCGACCTTGGGCGCCAGTATGTTAAAAAGTATGTTTTCAGCATTAATAATCTGATTTGAATAAACATCTCAGTGTACAATTTAAAAGTGGTGCAAAAAAAATTGAAAGTGATGCAAAGTAGAATAAAAGTGGTGCACTAAAAAATGGTGCATAAAAGAGTTAAAGTGGTGCATCAATAAAAGTGGTGCGAAAAAGAGTGAAAGTGGTGCAAAAAGAATTGAAAAGTGGTGCACAGAAAAATACCATGCCCAATGACCGGGGGAGTGAATTGGAAGAAGCAGAAGATCGAAGTCGAAAAGATCAACATTATTTGTCCAGTGAAGTAACTTCTTTGTACCTTTCTGTTTCAAATGAGAGTAAGTGAGGTATCGAAGGCATAAACCTGAATATAATAGCTTCTTTCTCATAAAAGTGGATACTGAGATACCGTTGGCAAACTTCGTGCTCATCACTTCGGTTGACAATAAGTTGGAGATAGGTGTAGATCACGTTGTCATTCAGAAGTCCTCTCGGGTTCAAGCATTCAAGGTCTAGCAAAGATCACTGGCTTATCCGGCTGCGTAGCTCTAGGAAAATATGTACACAAAATGAGTGATGTGAAAAGACTACCTTGAATCATGTAATAGAAATCGATGCCCTTGCTTGGTGTTCTTGAAGCAGTCAACCAATGTATTTCGCTTCTTTAGCTTGTTAACACTGAATGCCCTAATTGGTCGGCGTGTTCGATGAACCATCTGTTATATAGAAAGGTCCGACGGCAAAAATAGGAGTTGTTCATCGAAGAGATTGGACTTTGTAGCTTTCACGATGATACCTGACCTCATTCCAATACTTCAAGCTACATCTTCTTTTACTTTCACTATGCGTTGACGCACCTTAAGATATTTGGCATAAGAAACAATGTAAATAATCGCACACCTGGAAAGTGCTTTGACTTCTACGACACGTGTGGGACTCTATTTGGGCAAAATTACCGGTTGAGCCGTATTTCGGAGTCGCCTTACCACCACAGATTCGAACGCAACGCCAGTTTTGTATTGTATTTGCCAAATTTCAGTGTTTTCATAACTAACACTAACTATGTTAGTGTTAGGCTAACACTAACCTAACTCTAACACTAACACTTTAAACTAACCCTACACTAACACTAACATGTTAGTGTTAGTGTAAGGTTAGTTTAAAATGGCGGGTTAGTGTTAGTGTTAGGGTTAGTCTCAAGTGTTAGTGTTAGTGTTAGGTTAGTTTAAAGTGTTAGTGTTAGTGTTAGTTAGTGTTAGCCTAACACTAACATAGTTAGTCTCAAAACTAACTGTTAGTTTAAAATCAAACTGTTAGTTTAATTATAGTGTTGATTCTGACATACTGCTTAACTAACATAAGGTTCTTCAGTGCTGCTCAGTGATAAGGACTTGATCATCAAGTCTTGATGAGAAATATCCTAACTTAATGAAGACCGTCTTTCTCATATTTTCCAGTTTCATAGCCACGCGCAAATTTTTGTTTTGTCTTTAAACTTTGAGCTAGCCTCATTAATGTTTGTTGATTTTTTATGTCTGTACGATATATCTGTCTTTTAATGAGTTTGTCGTTCAGATAATGGCTGATATCAAGAAGCAAAAACTGCGCTCTTCCTTCGTCTAGGAAATAGGAGTCAAGCGAAAAGCCATTGACGTCATGGATGCCTTTTGTGAAGATATTTTCGGAGGTGTTATATTACAGTAGCGCCGACTTGTCTAATGCTGTTCGATGGGTTGCACTGAATAATTCGAATAATAAAGTGAAACTCATCGTAAAATATGAGTCAAGTCTTGTAAATTTTTTTTTTTGTAATCTGACAATAGTTATTACATAATATTGGTAAAGCCATTTCTCAACCCCCACCCCAAGTGGTTCCCCCTTTAAGGGTGTCGGCTTATCCAGTTTCTTAACATATTTATGCCTGCTGGTAGGAAATTTAAAATTGCCCTAACTCCACTTGGAATTTTTTTGCTTCGTTTAAATAATTTTTTGTCCTTGATAACTAAAACGTATAAAAAAAAATGCTGGAACATAGGATTTATAGTAAGTTTGCACAAATTTTCCTTCTTTTTACAAGAACTTGAGATGCGGTGAACGTACCTAGGTCGCAATCGGGGTCCTTCATCTCATGATGGGAATATAAGTAAGGGCGCTTTTTTCACGTCAAGCGGTACACACTTGTGTTTTTGCGATTTAACATGTGAAAAGCAAAAGAAGCTATAAAGCTAGGTATAGCGAGATAGAAACGACACAGAAAATGACGCGGGAAAACAGTCAATAATAACAAGACAAACTGCAAGTACAAATTATGCAGAAATTTAAAAAATGGCTAAAATATTGTTAAAAAAAGAATGCATTGGCTTATCAAGGGTAATTTATTAGACATGACCAGACTCAGGGTGTTGGGTTACCGAGTGTCGGTTTACCGGGGTGTCGGCTTATCCAGATTCGACTGTGCTAAAAATATTTCTTTTTTCTATAAGCTAACAGAATTGATCATTAGCTATGCTTAGAAATCCTTAGCGAGCCCATCGAACACGTGTGCTTTACGGAAGACCTTTTTGGAGAAGAGAAGCAAAAACACTGGTGCTCTTTGAAGCTGAGACTTGAACCTACTAAAAAAATACCAGGTTTAAGGGGTATTCTTGCGCTTGCAGTTGAAAAGGCTTCAGTATTGATAACATGTTTTAGGTGACTGTGAGTATTGACAACAGCGAAGATGATTCAGCGCCTGCTATAAAACCCAGTTGGTTAAAGGTCATAAATGAGGGATGTCAACTCGCTTTATACAATGGACCGGTGAAACATATTTTTCATGAGCCTGGGAATAATTTTTGTGCTCAGGTTCTTGGATTCCCTGTTTGCAACTTGACTATTACTCTGAGGTTGCTTTTTATAGTCCTTGCTGAGAAAGTGGAGGAAAATTTTGGGCAAGAGTTGATTCGGCAAATCACATTGTGGCAAAATGAATTGCTGCATAATTAAATTGCGGCGAATGACATTGCGACAGTTTCTAAATTGTGACAATTCAAATTGCGGCAAAATCAAATTGCGGCAAGATCATATTGCGACAATTGTCACATTGACAAACTGTGTTCGGATGTAGTGAAACTATAGCAAACTTTGATATAATTTCCTAAGTGGCAGATGGACAGTGACGGGTAAGAACGCTCATGGTTTTGTTTTAGAACCAACCGAAAATTGATCACTATGATTTGCCGCAATTTGAATTGTCACAATATAGCTTGTCGCATTTTGAATTGTCGCAATTTGATTTTGCCGCAGTTTTTGCAATGTGATTTGCTTTCGCGATGTGATTGCCGCATCTTATTCCTGCCCAAAATTTTAGATCGTTGTCGACCAGTGGGAATCGTGTGAATCTCGCACTCTTAAGTGCAGCTGCCAGCAGGTGTGTAAAAGAAGCCCTGGAGCGATCAGCTGTTAGCTTGATAGAACCGATAATGTCAGTTGAAGTAACTTTGGTTAGCAATGAGCAGGGTCAAATATCTTCTGATGCTGTTCTCCAGGAGCTCAGCCAGCGAAGAGCCAATATACAAAAAATTGAACAAGACAACTATGGTAACCGTAAATTGAAGTGTTCTTTATGGAAGGAATAATTGATTTTATTCAGGTCACTTATTCATTATTCATGCTAGCATTCCACTTTCGGAAACCCAGGAATTTCCAGCAGTATTAGGTGAAAAAGCTCAAGCTGAATATTATAGTCAAGATTGATTTTTTGTAATTTAGGTCTGTTTCTTCTGGAATGTCCAGTATGCATATGAAATTTTGCCGATTATCAGTGCGTCGCGGAGGAAGAGCAGCAGAACATTTTGGAGAACAACAGCACGAGGGATTATGAATTATCAAAAAGTTTTGAACTATGAGTGTTATGTCTTGTCATATGTTATTTGTGATCTTGTGGTCTTAATTGCAATAAAGCTTAGAGGCTTGTCATTCTTGTATGGAAATGTTTGCTGCTTTGAAAATGTGAAGTGCTACAAAATCCTAAAAATATTAAATTAAGATGGCTACACAAGAAAAGTACCGCCCAATCTGAAAATTTGGACGGGCTGCAAAAGCCCTGAAATACGTGGTTTTCGGGTTATGGGTATATATCTCCCCACATATATCTCCCCAACATATATCTCCCCAACATATATCTCCCCAGATATTCAGTTCACCACTGAACCTGATATGATCCATCGTTTAACAACCTAATTACGGCTCTAGGTAAATTCCCCTTTACAAACTGCCTCTCTACATATTCGCCCCTCGGTGAATCCCTTTCCAAATTTTTGAGGTTACAGGTTCAAATCCTGGTGGTAGTGGGCATTATTTTTTCTGAATAGCGGTCATAAAATATTCATTATAAGACCAGTAATCCTTAAGGTGGGTAGGACACCACCTGGTACCTTTCCTTAATGGGGATTCACCTCTAAAATCCAAAATTTTGAATTTTAGCTAAAAGTTATTAAAAATTAAATTAAAATTAATATACCCTATCCAGATTTGTGTCTTGAACACTGGTTGGTAATGTTGACTTGCAGAAACCACAGTTCTGGAATAGTTTCGTAGACAGTAGGGCATCCAATTCTGAAGTGGTTTAGGTAGATGTTGATGTCTGGGATAAATGGATATGCGTGGCGAATTCAGCGAAACTCAGAAGTACGCCATAAAATTGCATTTTACTAGGGATTATCGAGTGAAAAATTTGCCCAGAATCGCGCCTTCTGGATGATACTACACGAACACTACATGAGCACCACTGCCTAGCTAATTTCACCTGAATACCGTATTCTCTCTAATAGGCCGACACCCTCTAATAAACCGACACCCCCTACTTTGAGGGACGTATCTCAGTCCGAAGAAAAAAAATTACATCGCTGTTTATTGCGTTTTCTTAGTTCCCACGAGCTCTATCGATTCCGCTTTTTCGATTTTGGATTTTCACCCGAAAATGTCGAGTTCGACCCAAAATTTTCACGATTTTTGAAGGTTGAAAAATAAACCGACATGTCGGCCTATTAGAGAGAATACGGTAGGTGCCTCTAACCCTGCTTGAGTTCCATTAGGGTACCACTGCCTAAATCATACAACCTGAGCATCACTAACTGGGTACCACTACTAAGGACCTCTACTTACGTACCACAACCTGGCTACTACCACCGCAGATAGTAGTAACACTACTTGGGTAGCCCTGCCTGAATAGCACCACCTGGACACCATCTAACCGTATAGTAGTGTTCAAAAAAGTGGTGAGCGAAATCCGTGTCAATTGTCCACTAGAAAATCCGGTGCAAACGACCTTTAGAAATCGGCACGAACTGTACGGTGCCAACTTTCTATGCAGTCATAAATAAATGCAGTCATAAATACTCCTCCATTCCAATGGCTAATAGTTCAGAACATTTTTAAAATTAGAGATTCAGAGAAGTGGGGGTGTATCTGTTGTTGCGAGGTAGAAAAAGTAGAAGTAGCGATTTAATCAGAACTAGTTCGAGGTACCGGGTTGTTGGGGTCAGTTTGTTGATACTCTTGGATTAGATTAGACATAGATTAGACATATTAGACATAGATTTTTAAAAGGTTTCAGGTTATCGAGGTGCCCGGAATGTCTCGACTCAATTGTATTTTAACTTTAAAGCGTTCTTATCAAAATAAAATAAATAATTTATAGTAAAGAGTCTATGAAAATAAAGATTGCAAAAACAGTTATACTGGTATATAGCCATGCATCTCTATATAGTATTTGGGTCGGGTGGGTGGGTGTGTGGATCACACTTTTAATGTATCGTCAAATTTTCAGCCACTTTATATGAAAAGTCGGTATTGATGTTATATAATGGTGAAAACTAGAGAATCTCAGCTACAAAATGAGCTATTGAACAGTGGATTTTGAAAGGTTTTAGGGGTCGAACTGGTCCGGACAAGCTCTCAACTCAGTGGTTTTTAGGTGTACTTTTTTCCTATTTTTTAACTTCAGACCCAATTTTGAGCCACTTTTATAAAAAATCGGTGTTGATGTTTATAATGGTGAAAACTAGAGAATCTCAGCTACAAAATAAACTATTAACCTGTAAGGTTAGAAAAGTGTAAAGGGTCGAACTGGCCCGGACAAGCTCTCAACTCAGTGGTTTTTTAGGTGTACTTTTTCTTATTTTTTAACTCCAAACCCAATTCTGAGCCACTTTTATAGAGAAAGTCGGTGTTTATGTTTCATGATGGTTCGAACGAACGAAATACGCTAAATGCGGTGGTTGCAATAAATGAACAGTTGAGAATTCAACAAATCGGAATTAGTTCTGTTGCAATGCCGTTCAGTGGCTAATCCAGCCTGCGAAAAAATTCTTTCGACTGGTGCACCTGAAAGGGGGACTTAGAGAACTTCCAACGCTAGCAGAGCTACAGGTCCAGCATCCTAAAAGAAATCAATTATTTTTGAACAAACCCGTTACAATATGTCAGAAAATAACCGTATCAGAGCACTTCAGAGCATTAACTTTTTATTCGCCAAAAGGATCCATGCCAAAGACTCTCTGAAGTATCTGCTTCAGACAAGCATCTCCCCCATCCCCATCTTCGGTGAAGTTGTCCATATGACTTCGCAATCGCTTCTTTGAGGCCTTGTTGGGTTTCTTGAACAGACAGTTGACTAACTTCGATAGACATTTCTAAAGCAAACAAGAAAATACCAGTAAGAAGTCAAAATACAACATAGCTGGTAATTTTTATAACTCAAATCAAAATACGAAGCATTTTTAAGAAACAGTGGATAAACAGTAGCTAACCATAAACTGAAACATTATGTTAGTTAAGCAGTATGTCAGAATCAACACTATAATTAAACTAACAGTTTGATTTTAAACTAACAGTTAGTTTTGAGACTAACTATGTTAGTGTTAGGCTAACACTAACCTAACACTAACACTAACACTTTTAACTAACCTAACACTAACACTAACACTTGAGACTAACCCTAACACTAACACTAACCCGCCATTTTAAACTAACCTTACACTAACACTAACATGTTAGTGTTAGTAAGGTTAAGTGTTAGCTTAACGTTAGGTTAGTGTTAGGCGTTAGTGTTAGTTATGAAAACACTGCCAAATTTGCATAGCCCTTACGCATTTCATACTAGAGATGATGACGGGACGGGACAATTCCGTCCCGTCAATTTTAGAGAATCGTCCCGTTCCGGAATCCCACCCGGAAATTTTTTGACACCTGTCCCGTCCCGGTGTCCCGTCCCGAAGAAATTCAATTTGTCAAAAACTACTTTCGACTTCTAATTACAGTCAACCCTCGATATTAACAAGTTGTCAACAAGTACCGAGGGACCGTTGTTAATAACAATGGCCCCTTGGTAATACCGAAACAAAAACACTTCCCAACACTGGCAAAGCTCGCGATGAAGTATCTGTCAGACCCAGCAACAAGTGTCGCAAGCGAGTCGATCTTCTCCCTTGCACGCGATGTGTACGACTACAGGAGGACGAATTTGGACCCGAAGAAGGCGGAGATGATCATGTTCCTCAACTGCAGCTTGCCTCTGCTGGAGAATAACAATTCGGAGTCTTAGTAGTAGTTCTAGTTAAATTGTTTGTTTTGTTTGAGAGATGAATAAAGCATATAGGATTGAAATTCCCGATCGGAAATTTTTATGACCGTCCCGAAAATCTTCCCTGTCCCGGGGTACCGTCCGATATAAATTTTTGACCTGTCCTGTCCCGCGTCCCGTCCCGAAATTTTCGAATTTGAATCCTGTCCCGTCCCGAATAGCTAAAGGCATCATCTCTATTTCATACTCGTTGCAGGAATGAGAATTTGGTCCTATTTGCCTCAAATTTAGGATTATTTTAGTCCTAAAAAGGTCCTAATAATAGTATGGTACTATTTTAAGACTATGGTCCTTATAGGACCATAGTCCTATTACGACATAGTCCTATATAGGACTATAGTCCTATTTAGTACCATGGTCATACAGTCTGTTGCAAAATTATAGACGCACCCTACTTTTTGGCCGTTTTAGCGATTTTTTCAAAAAACCTCTGGTTTTTTTTATCATTTTCGTTGTCCAAAATAACCTACGTTGACGAAAAAAATATGCACTTAGTTTATTGTTGAATGAGCATAAATCAATTTTGGAAAATGTGCTGTTGCAAATTATAGACGCACTTTGGCATTTTGTCTTTCTCTTGTGATTTTATAACCCATCATCATTTTAAACGGTCTTATTCATTTTTCATAGTGTTTCCTTTATTAATGACTAGTTTTTAGGAAACTCCAAGAGGGTTAGCACTCACAGAATATGAAAAAGGTCAAATTGATGCACTGCGTGCAGAAGACATCAGCTACCGTGAAATTGAGCGCCGGCTAAACCGTTCTGAGCATGTTATTCGGCACTATTTTACAGATCCAGAGGCCTACAAACATCAATCAACATAATGCCGGCCGACACTCTGTTTTGTCAGAAAGAGATAAGCGCCATATTCTTCGAACAGCCTCAAACAGTAAAACAAGTTGTGAAAAAATTCGGCAAAAATTTGGATTTAAATGTGGACATAACAACAATTTGAAGAGCTATAGATGGTTCGGCGGTTCTAGTGGACTATCTGTTGCCTTTTTTGCCTTGGTCCCCCCCTGTTGATTTTTTAACAAATTTAAGCACTTTTTGTCTTGGTCCCCCCTGTCGATTTCATGATGACTTTAAGATTTGTTTCAAGTTCTTTTTTGTTTTGTCACGAAAATTTAAATTTCGTTTACTTGTTCTTGCATTTTACTTCATTAATTTGCTGTGACACGTGTTTAAAGTTTTTTTTAATAATACCGTTGGTCTCAAACTATATGTTATTTATTACTTTCCTTTTCAGATCTTGTCATTTCCCGGATATGAGGCACTCCATTGTTGACCCGTCTCTTCTTGTGCAATCGCTGGATTTCGGATCGCTTTGCCTGCGCCGTCTCTTCCACTACTCTCACGATGATGTGCTCAAAGCTTTAATTGGCCTCAACTTGCTAAGGAATACTGTGAATTGCGACAAATGTGATGTGAACATGCGGATTGTTAAACGGTCGCAAGTAAACGATGGAATTCAGGTGATTCAGTTTTTTTCAAATATGTTTTACAAATATATTGTTAAGTGGATCTGTAAAAAGCGAGCCAAAGTATGTTCAACCAAATCCATCAGATGTCAGTCATTGTTTGCAAAATCCAATTTGTCTCTTTCTACGCTTCTTATGGTGTGCTATATGTGGGCGCGGATTACGACAACAGACACATGTGCCGTGAGTTAAATCTTGATAAGCATACCGTCGTTAATTGGCTAAACATGTGCAGAGAAGTGTGCGAAAAGTAAGGTTGCCTGCTTCTTTTTATCTTATTGTATGTCGCGGAGCGAGTAGGCCCAAGACATTTCCCAATGAGAGTAATATGCATTTTAATTGTAATTCCACAGCCCGTTTTTGGGGTCCTTTTGGTCATAAACTTAGCAAAAGAAATAAGTTTTATATTATAATTAAATGATTTTTGAGTGGACATTTCTACTTCCAGAGAGCAGCACATTGCACTCTCTGGTTATCTCTGCCATCAACCCATCTGGAGGTGGCTTGTTGTTTACTCAAAGTAGTCGGTTGTATTTGCAACCCAACTCTGGTAAACAGATTAGCCCTTGTTGAAAGGGCAATAATGTAGGCAGCATGAGGCAATATGGTTTATTGTTTGTTCACTAGTCAGTGTTTTTGAAAATTTCCCGACTTTGGGCTAAACAACAGCCTTTATACAGGATATTTATAATTTCTGTCAAACAAAGGGTCCTATCTACCATTTCATGCTCCGGCTATCGGAAAAATATGATTTATATCATATTTTGCCAAAAATCGGAAAGCTATTTGGACATCGGCCATATGGACCGAAACTCTCCACCCCCTTTGAAGGGAGCCGGTGAGGTATATAACCCGCCCAATTAGTGGATCTGGGTTCTACAATCTATCATTATATTGCCGTTTTGTCGGAGCTCTCTTGTGAGTTTAGAACCATTTGTGTATTATTTTGCGCCTTTATTTTGCCATTTTGTTGCTTTAAATATTGGTGTACTGGTGTTGCAAGTAAATAAAATCTTGTTTTTATTTGCTTGTGAATTTCAAATTGGAGGTTTTTTTCTAGGCGGTTTATCGACTCTTCGAAGTTTCGATATTCCGAAGGAAGTTCAATAGGAACTTCCACCCCGCATTCACTAGGAATACTTTTACTCAAAGTATTCCCGAGTATTGTCACTAACAGAGTTTCCCTTCAGGGCAGGAAACTTCGTTTTTGACAAAGATTGATCTTTTTGTATTTGATCTTTTAGTTACTGCTTCAATGACAAGTCCATCGGTGGTCCTTCGAAAGTTGTCGAGATTGATGAAACATGCATTGCCAAGCGTAAATACAATCGCGGACGGAAGCAGCCAGGCAACTCTCAATGGTCTTCGGAGGAATCGAGCGTGGTGGTTCGGGGAAAGCTTTCGCATTTCGTGTGCCAGATCGAAAGAAAATAACCTTACTGAAAGTCATTCGAAAGAAGGTACGCCGAGGACTACAATAATTTCAGATGATTCTTTACTATATGTCTTTACTATATGTCACAAAAGATTGTTTGCAAGGTTAGTTTTTTATTTTTCTCAATATCTTTCACTGTTTTCATGGTTGTAGAAATGATATCGTTTCGAACGGGACCTCAATTCGCGTGCATACAAACAAAGTGGAAGGATTCTGGATGCTGGCTAAGCACAAGATCAAACGAATTCGTGGAACGAGAAACGAGCTAATAGCATCCTACATTGCAGAGGCGGTATTTAGGCAGCACTCTAAATTGAGAAAGTGGATCCTTTGGAAAAGATCTTCGACAGGTGTCAAAAATATATACTACTAGGTGGACTGGCGCCTTACAGGCGCCTAATAATTTGCCCATAAGTATCAAAACCCCCTAAAATACCCTGCACGACGAACCTAAAATTAAGTGACGTCTCAGGGTGTCGGCCAAATGAGCCGTGCGATAACTCAAAATGTAGCTCAGAATTAGCGCTACAACGTAACGTTGAGCTTTTCCGACTTCGGTACAAAAATCCCCGAAAAAAACCCTTACTATTCAAAAAAATGCCCAAAAGGGTCAAAAACCCGTGCACGACGAACCTTAAAATAAGTGACGTCTCAGGAGTGTCGGCCAAATGAGCCGTGCGATAGCTTAAAATGTGGCCAAGGATTCGGGCTACAACGTAACGTTGAGCTTTTCCCGATTCTTATCAGAAAACGCGAAAAAATACAAAAAACCAAAAACGTGACAGACAGATGACAAACATTGTCCAAATACTATATAGAGATTTGTAATTATGATATGTATTTTCTTTCTATGTGAATTGTATATTGTAAGAATAAAAGCGTTTGACTAAAAATCCTCTAATGTTTTAAAAATTAAACGAGCGCATCGCATTGGGGCATGCAGAAAATTTCGGTACAAAAAAATGTTAATCTTAATTTTTGTTAAAATCAGCAGGGGGGACCAAGGCAAAAAAGGCAACAGATAGTCCACTAGAAGCATACTAGCGATAGTCCTAAATAGGACCATACTATCATTAGGACCTTTTTAGGACCATAAATAGTCCTATATAGGACCAAATTCTCATCCCCGACTCGTTGCACATCACAAGCAGTTTCTATTCACTCGTTTCGCTGATCGATGCCATTTTCTACAATAAAAAATAAAGATAGCACGAAAAATACAGCTATGAAAAGCAGCAATGCAAACAAGGGAGTACAGCGATGAAAAAACGAGAAATTTGACACAGTCAACTCTCGATAATCCGTCACCCCTTGGGACCGGCCATGGGGTGACGGATACTCAAGAGTGACGGATAAGCGAGTGACGGATTAGTTTTATTTGTTTAAGGCAAAACCAAACAAAGTGTCACGAAGGTGACGGATTATCGAGAGTGACGGATTAGCGAGTGACGGATTATCGAGAGTTGACTGTAATTCAAAACGGACGATACGGAAAAATGCCCGCGTTTGGGGAAAAAGTGCTCGCGTTATGTGAAAAAAATGCCAGCGTTTTTTCGTTCTAGTCAAAAAGGCGAAAATTGCCCGCTTTTTGTGAAAATGTGCCCGCCTTTTCGAAAAAGTGCCATCTTTTTGTGAAAAAGTGCCCGCTTTGTGTGAAAATGTCTGTTTATGGATGTACTCTGTTATGTTCATCATGCTTTACGTGAAGCATGATTCTTGAAGCTGAAACTGCAGTATTTTGCAGTAAATGAATAATATACTATGCGATTGCCAAAAATGCAGACTCAGTTCATGTTATAGAGCGGTTTCACAAAAAAGCGGGCACATTTTCACAAAACGCAGGCACTTTTTCACCTTTTTGACTAGAACGAAATAACGCGGGCACTTTTTCACATAATGCGGGCACTTTTCCCCAAACGCGGGCATTTTTCCGTTTTGTCCATTCAAAACTGTTATCTTAGGACTTTCTTAAAAAGTGGCGGAAATAAGGTTGGCGGAAATGAGTTTGGCGGAAATAAGTGTTAACCAAAAATTCATTTTTATGAAACTACGTCTTTTTTTAATACCATTTGTTTTTCCTAATTTTTTAAATTGCATTGAGCCAGTTGATAGCTCGTTAGAAACTAGAGATTCTGGGCTACATGCTTATGCAAAAATGAAAAAATTTGGAAAGTAAACACTGAGAACAATGAGTTTTAAAGGTAGGGGAAACTTTTTAAGGAGATAGTCTCGGCATGAAAGGTTTTTTCCAAGTTTCGTTTTTTTCTAATATGGTCCTAGAGCTATATTTTATAGACAGCACGGTATTGCAATTCCAGACAAACTTGCGCAGAATTAAAAGTTGGATTAGCATCATCAATATCAAAACTTTCAATTCAAAAAAGACAGTAAAAATTGAAATGAAATATGACACTAATCAACCTTTTTTGATGGGTTTTCCCCTTTTTCATTTCAATTTTTAGTGCATTTTCTAAATAAATTTTGAATTTCTGATATTGATGATTCCAATATAACTTTTAATTCTGCATAAGTTTGTCTGACATCGCAACACCAAGTTTTCCACAAAATATGTCTCTAAAACCACATTAAAAAAACACAAAACTTGGAAAAAGATTTCGTGTCGAGACTATCTCCTTAACAGCTTTCACCCTCCCTTTAAGAATTTGAAAAAAGCTTTCTAAACAAAAAAAAGTGTTGTATATTTTTATGCAGGATTCCAAAGAAATACGAGCAGGTGAGCTCGCCCGTTTGCTAGGACTGGACAACAATAGTAGTCCTGTGCCTACACAAACTTCACCGCCATCTACAACTAGCAGATCAGAAAACAAAGACAAGTCGCTTTACTTAGCAGATGGTTGGTTGAGAAGCTTGACAGCATCTTCGCCCGGCATCCATTTGTTTTTTCCGCAGCCCCAAAGCCTGGCCAGAGATGAGTCCAACTCTGTGAATGAGCCAGCTTCTGTAACACTAGCACCACCTGTTGTGCCTCCTGATCTATTGCCTACCCTGCCCCTTACACTCTACCTCCCTTGCTGTCAGAGTATGCTAGGCCAGTGACATCAACAACTGCAAGTCCATCTGGTCGAAGAAGCACCCACCGGCCTGAGACCTATGTCAGAGACTTGAATGATTTGGGAGAAGATAATGATCTGGCCAACACTATTGGTGGCAAGGATGCTGGAAAAGGAGAGGAAGAGGACTATGAAGAACAGGTCAGAGATATTTATTAAGGCACTAAAGTCATTGTAGGTTGGCATTAATCCAACCCTCTCATAAAATACTTATTTATGCTTTCAGAATTATCATTGTTAAAGTTTGTAAAAATGACTATTAAAGGCAAAGTCCCTCTCAGATCCAATTCTTGTTCGTAAAATTTTTGACGCTACTCGTTTTTAAGGTCCGCTAGCTTGCATTCGCCTAGGCACAAGCCACGAAAATTAGTAAACGTACGCTGGCCTATCCTACGCCTAAGGTAAAAACAACAACAAGGGAATATAAGAGTCCGGACTTGAAAGAGGCGAGTTGGGAGTTGTGTGAGGTAAGGTACTTGAGTTGATGATTCATGGTGGATCAAGTACCTGCTCATAGGTTATTTAAACTAAGACGTTTTTTACCATTTTAAATGCTTCTGCAGTCAAAATTTCGAGTGCCAAATTTTTTAAAGCAAAAATAATTGCGAGATACAGTCAGAGCCATGCCCATCAGCACCTACAACGTGTGCGTCCAACTCAGCTCTTGGCGCAGCTACTTGGCTGGGTGGTAATGCCAAAGATCCAAATGCGGATGAGAACACTGAGATGTGCAACAGCCGACGATTGAGTGCTTTGATACAGGATGTAACCAGTTAGTTTAGACCAATTCAATATTAAAACCGTTACAGACCATTGTGGCTGGAGACCCCGAAGCTTCTAAACGAGCAATTCAAGGCAGAGCTGAGGCAGAATTTGGCGGATTCTACAATGTGGTTTGTGGCACTGGCTTCTATAGCTACATAGCTCACACAGGTTGTGTCTTTTTATACCTTTTTAAAAACTTTTCGTGACGTGCGTGCAGTATTTTTTTGAGGACACTTTTTGGACCTGTGAGTGATAGTAAGTGAGAATGACATTTGTCCTCACAGCTTGTGCGTGAGAATGAGAATAAATAAAGTTTTATTCTCAGTGAGAATCTCAATAACAGTGAGGATCTCAATGTTAATAAGCCAAAATCAGAGCTTTTTGAGAGTGTGGACCTTTTTTTTGGCCTGTGAGGGAGATTGAGTGAGAAGGAATTTTGTTCTCATTGGCTTTGAGTGAGAGTGAGAATAATTTTTTTTGTCCTCACCGTCAGTGAGTGAGAGTGAGAATTGAAAAAAACCCTGTGAGTGAGAGTGAGTGAGATTCTCCCTCGGAGTGAGCTGAGCAAAACGCTGCGTGCGTGACTTTTATGACTGCTGATGTAGAATTTTATTGGGAGTAATATCAAACGAACTTTTTAAAATGGGTAATCCTTTTTCTTGGGGCAAATTTTTCTTTCGACTGATTTCATTACTTTTTTTCATCTTTTTTCAAAAGTGACGACACCATTATGTAGCCTGCGACTCAAGTTTCTAATGAAGTATTGATTGTAGCATCATCTCTGCAAAACGTAGCACAAAAAGATAAAAGTATAAACAAATTATTTTTCAAACCAAATTATTTTACCTTTTTGTGCTAAATTTTGCGAAGATGATGCAATAGTCGATAAATAATTAGAAACTAGAAGCGCAGGGCTACATAATGGTGACATCACTTTTGAAAAAAGATGAGAAAAATTAATGAAACCAGTCGAAAGAAAAATTTGCCCCAAAAAAGAGTATATTTGCTCCAAGAAAAAGGACTACCCTTTTAAAATACCACATAAAGTTATAATTTTAGAGTATGGTCGATTTGCATTTCAAATGCTCTTTAAAATATAACTCAGTGTCGAATTTCTAATTCCACTTGACACGAATAAAATTTGAATTGTCACAAATTGAATTTTGTTCAAATGTTTGTTGTCTTGGGTGGAATTTCAAATTCTACAGTGATTAGGACTTTTAAACAGCACTTTTTTGAATCAAATTGACCATGCTGAAAACTCCATTCCGAACACAGAATCCGTCAAGAAAACTTGCTAAGAAACGCAATACAGTTAGTTTTCTGAAGTGTTTTCCATTTTTACATACTTTTTACATTTTTACACCCTTTTGAAATATTATATGAAATCCAAAGTTTTATGGGGCATATCTAAATTTTTTTCAGCAAAAAGTCTTAGTTTTGCAGCAAATATTTTTTGCAGAAAATTGTCTTAATTCTGTTAAGGCCTAAGTGGACTGAATTAGACCTTTCTTGATCATTCCAACTGAGTTTACTGTTATAACTAATAAGTCAAGAGTAGAACTCCACTCAGGTCAAAAATTACTTACTGGTCGAGTAGAATCACGAATAACTCTTCATCCTAAACTCTACTCAAACTGTTTCGAGTTTAAGTAAGATCAACAGTAACTTTTGATCTGCTGACTCTACTAACCCACCTAAAAACGACTTCTGGGATATCGTGTTCAATGTGTGCGATTAGACTTCTACGCTAAGTGACTAACGAAAAAATAAAGTTGACAAAATTTGAAACATGGTTTCAGTGGCTCTAAGAAGCATGTCGAATGGAATTTATACTTTAGTTGAGTCTATGATAAGAGGATCATCCAATAAACACTTTGCAGTAATTCAAAAAAAGTTTTAAGTCGTTTTGATTTGCAGATGAGTTCTGCCTAGCCTCTACAAATGACATCAACTGCTACGTGTTCTCTCCAGTCTGCAGTCTTCGCTTAGGATTCGCTGCTGGCATTGGTCGTAGAAGGACGTCTGCCACCGGAGCAGCCAGCAGTTCAAGACAAAGAAGGTTTAGAAACAACAAAAAGAAAGCATAGTTCATTTCAAAGGCTAGTCAACTCCAAAAAGTACTATTCTGCTAGGAGGCGCAAGGCTTTCCTCAACAGGAATTAGAATCCTGATCATATTCTAGGCATCCTTATGGCTGAACAATGAGAAAATTTTACTTGACTTATAACTTGACAAAAGGGTTTTTGGCAATTATTGATATAAATTTGATAAATTTGGCACAGTCGACGCTCGATATCACGAAACTCCTCCAAGAGGCACGGCGACTATTCCGCGGGAGACATTTCCGCGACGGATAATTCCGCGGAACTTAAATTTTTGACGTTCGTGTTAAGAAAACCCAAATTCTGACACCGGATTCGTGTTCAGCATGGCCTATTCCATATTTACCTTCTTCAAATTTTAACTTACTGTCCAATTTCAAATTCTACTCGAGACAAAAAAAACTTTTGAAAAAATATTCGGTATTTTAAATTTGACCACGAGTTTTAGATTTAAAAGCCCCTGGGTATGCAATCGACCATTCTGATCACGAATCATTGTATACCGAAAAAATTCACGCCGAGAAAAATCGATTAATGAAAAACAGATAAAAAAAAAGCCTA
Organism: Ditylenchus dipsaci; assembly: GCA_004194705.1. Lineage (NCBI taxonomy): Eukaryota > Metazoa > Nematoda > Chromadorea > Rhabditida > Anguinidae > Ditylenchus > Ditylenchus dipsaci. Next base: position 53,111 of record SADC01000132.1, on the reverse strand, counting down.
AGAAAAAGCTATGATCTTCTAAAAAACGAAATTTTTTGTTAGACCCTGTATTTTTGTTTAGTTAATTGATAAATTTTTTTTTATTGTTCAGTCATCGACACGCCTTCTGGTTTGGTTTCGCCCAGCTGCGTAACACTTTAAGTGTTTTATAGCTTATTTTTAGCAACAAACCTAGAGAAAATAAAAAGAATAACATAGAATACAAGAAATTTTAGAGATCCCAGATTTAGATATATTTTCAAAAATTAGCCTTTGCACTTTTAAATTTGGATGCATATCCCGAAAATGTAGTCGAGTTTCGTTAAATCGGCACCTCTCCTCAAGTTCGTTCCCACCTTGTGTCCGGCACTTTGGGCCTATTCCACAAGTAGGGGTTTTTGCCTTGGATTTTTTGCCTTCGGATTTAAAGAAAAGGTGAAAAAACAAGTTTGCAGCTGGATATAGTCAAACCAGAGACATGAAATTTTACTCAAACTGTCATGGATATTTTTGTGCAAAAAAGATATAAATTTGTTTATATATTTTGTTTATTATCATCCCATGATTCCAAGTAAGTAGCTTTTGAGACTCGAAGTGGCTTCGTCCGCAGATAGTTCAGCCTCTTGCCTAAGCCTAAGACCAGGCACATTTATACCTTGAGCAAATCCCATGCGGAGCAGATTGGCCAAGCAGTACTGTTGCCACCTAAGCCAAGATTGTTGAGCAGGTTGGCTGATCTACCGTTTAGGGCTCTTAGTGCACAGAAACCACAGGTGGAGGGACAGTGTCTCGACATACCTATATTGGTCAACTATCACAAATTAGATGAGAATTAGTAAAACAGTTTAAAGGACCATGATTTTTGGGCGCAGCGGCATTACCGAAATTCTAATTGCGAGGGACAATACTCTTTGGTATAGCACCTTACTTTTTTGAGTTATTCAAACTTAAAAAAAAATATAGTGCTACACGAATGAGTGGGAAAAACTTTTTTTGTGGAAAAAAACCATAGTCCTTTGAAGAATTATCTAAAACATACATGCTATGTACAGAGTGGCTGTGCAATAACTCCGAAATCTGCAAACCAAGCAAATAAAAAGGTTCGTATTATTATTGCCATGAATCGTAGCTTTAAAACAAGCTACGAAGTTTTTGTTGGATGATTTCAGAAATTCAGCATTTTCCAGCGGTTTGAAGCGGTCCGTTCAGAACATTTTTGCCGAATTTCCCCCAATTTTTTCAATGACTTATACAGGGTATCGGTCAAATGTTTGTTGTCTTGGGCGGAATTTCAATGAATGAGTTCTCCTAACAGAACTTTTGCTTGATCAATGTTAGCAAATTCAAACAAGCATTTGCTTGTATCTAGATTTTAACCATTGTGTGAGTTTAGTTACAGTTGGAATTTAGTTACAGTAGACAGTTGGAATCAGGGCGAGTCTGGATTAAGACGAGTTGGATGTCGTTTCTTTTGTAATCTTTACATAAAGCCTCTGTTTTTGTTAAGTATTGTTAAGTTGTTTTGTTAACTATAAAAAAGGTATTGGCCCGTAAAATTTATGTGTTGTGTGCGTGTTTTTTGGGGTCAAAGGAACTGTTAGCAACTCTATTTTATATTTTTAGCTTTATGGATCGAACTTCTTAATAGCTTTCCATGATCTCCAAAAAAGTAGTTTATTCACAAACTTTTGTGTTTCGTTTTATTTTCATAGTAGTTTCTAGGGTGGTACGGTTACGGTTAATTTGGCCCTACCCGGTTTTCGGTTAACCGCTTTTTGGGGTACCGGTTTTCGGTTACGGTTTATCACCAGTACCCGGTTAACCGACCCGGTTTTTCCGGTTTTTTCAAATTTTTCGCAATTAGTCCTAGACATTGAAAATTAATGTAAATTTTGATGTAATTTTTTGAAACACAAATAAATCTAACTTTTTGCAGACCTCATATACCGTACCTTATTTATTAAACCCTTATGGGGGATTATTTTTCAACCGTCAAAAAGTGCGGAAATTATCAATCAAAAATGGTCTCAACTCTGACATCCTAGCTAAAAAAAGGAGGGATTGGGGGATTATTAGAGAGTGGGGATTACTAGAGAATATACGGTAACGAGTTTTACGGTTTAATGATCTAGCCTACAAAGAATAAATTCTAGTCTAACAAATTAATATTTTGCAACAAAATTTTAATGTTTCAACGTTTGGCTCAAGCTTCATCCCGTGTTAGTGAAAAAATTTAATATCTACTCAATCAGAAATGTTCTTAACTTTATTCCTTTACTAAGAATTTCATTGTGGGGCTAAGAGGTAGAATTGTATGAAAATGTCAAGCAAATAAAATTTTGGTTTAATTTTATTCATACTTTTAAAGAAATACACACTTTTTCTCATCCTTATTCTGAAGCACTGTTTTAGGTATTTAACAACCCCACTAAAAGAGTTTCGAACTGAAAGTTAAGAGTTTTCAAATTTAAGGGCGAGAAGGCATTAAAAAATCTTCAGCCATTAATGACAAGACTTTAAACTGTTTTTACACGCCAAAATACTACTTTCCTGTGAAAAGTGAAAATTATCGTGACATTGTCGAATAAAAGTCGACAATTTCACGCAGATCACTACCTTTTGACTGCAGATGAATGAAGTTGATAAGAAATAGCCGAAAAAATTGGTCCTGAAAATTTTGTCTGATCTGTCGTCAAAAGGGGTCTTCCGTATGACATTAACTAATTAGAACATGAAAAATATACAATTTAAACAGTTGCTATTGATTTTTGATACGCCATTTTATCTAGTGCTTAAACCGGAAAAACCGGATCCTGACTTACCCGGTTTTCGGTTAACCGGTTTTTTAGTACCCGGTTTTCGGTTCCGGTTAATTAGGCCAACCGGTCCGGTTCGGTTAACCGACCGTGAACCACCCTAGTAGTTTCCATCAAAATTTGCTACATAAACGCACAACTCTTTGACTCACACGGTAGCATCTTTATGCCACCAGCCAGAGATCAGAATCTCAGAGAAGCACCAGCTGAACGCTTTATTTCTGACGCTGCCGACCAGTTAAAGTCAGCGCAATGAGCTGGCGCACAGGTACTTGTGCACTTGGGGCCCCTTTTTCAGTCGACTGTGAACAGGGTTCGAACGCCTCTTAAGTAATTCTTATACGCTAAAAACGATAAAAAAAAGTACTTTCCAAACAATTTCCGCACTAAAAAGTTAGATTTTTGAAAAAATTTGGTTACCAAAGGTTAACCGATTGCCTTGGTCCCCAAGGTAAAATATTGTGTATTAAGGTGAAATATCTTATATTAGGGTATCCTACCATGTTTTGGTCACTAAAGCTTGGCAAAAAGAGTCTCTAATGCATTTATGATCAAGTGTCTTGCTCGGAATTATGTCTAAGGTAAGTGAGTGCGCACATCTCTAACCACCAAGCCCCCTGCGTTCCCTTCGGGGCGCAGGGGGCTTGGTTGCTTGGGGTTGAGATGCGCACACCCACATACCTTAGACGCAAATCACTCGAAAGTGACTCTGGATGCATAAAAAATGTATGCATACCAGAGTTTTTTTATGCGGTAGGCCCCAGCTAACAAAACTATGTTCAATCCCATCTTTTCGGTCTTTTTAAAAATATCTAAGTACCTTTATGGTATAATTAGCTGGGGGACCAAGGCAATCGGTTGACCTTTGGTAACCAAATTTTTTTAAAAAATCGAACTTTTTAGTGCGGAAATTGTTTGGAAAGTACTTTTTTATCGTTTTTAGCGTATAAGAATTACTTAAGAGGCGTTCGAACCCTGTTCACAGTCGACTGAAAAAGGGGCCCCAAGTGCACAAGTGCCGGCGCACAATGTTTCTCGTGTTAACACGAAACATTTTCTCGGACCAAACCACATAAAAACCCAAAAAAGCCAAAAATAAGCTAAAAAAATTGGCGGGGATTCAAAAAGCGCACGGCACAGTCAAATACTATATAAGATACAGTAAATCTGCAAACGCTTTGCAAAACCTGACAACCATAATGCTGAATATCTCGTCACCATCACAATTACATTAAACCTGATCTGCAAAAAAATCAGTAATTTTTTTTGAAAAGCAGTATTGAATAATGTGAATGTTATAACCAGGTATGTTTAAGCGCCGGCGCTTACGGCGCTTAGCCGGCGCTCCGCCGGCTAGCCGGCGCTTAAACAATCCTGCTCAGGTATTGGTACAAAGTATCTCTGGTGAATGAATACCCTTCAAGTTTCAGCTTCAAAAAGCTTTTTTGCACACTAATTCCGATAAACTAAAGATGGTTTTAAGAAGCGAACTGTAATTTGTTAAAATTCACCAAGTGTCATTTTAATATTATCAAACCTTCTTTAGAATGCTCGAATGAGTGCAAAAACGAAGTTTTGGGACCCGAAAAAGGGTGTACCGAAGAATTTAAAAAAATATTTGCTAACGGCACATTTGCTAAAAAAACTTTTGCTAAAAAAATTTGCTAAAGACATATTTGCTAAAGGCACATTTGCTAAAAAAAATTTTGCTAAAGTCACATTTGCTAAAATTTCTTTTGCTAAAGTCACATTTGCTATATTTTTTTTTTGCTAAAGGCAATTTGCTAATGAAATTTTTTGGTAAAGGCTTTTCTGGTCCCTTTTGTGTCACAAATATGACCGTAGGGTGTTTAGGAAATGCAGGTACTTGGAACCGAACCTGTGACCAAGTCAAACGCTTGTCTTTCTATATCTAAAATTATGGTAAAAAAGGTATGCGCCCAGGTGGATTCGAACCAGCAACCTCTATATCAACCCTCAGGATCGCTAAGAACTTCATCCAGTGTGACCAAACAAGTGGTCGTCCACTTGGATCGAATTTTTTTTACGTTTTTCATATTCCAAAACTTGTTTTTGGACTGATTCGGGCCCGCTGAAGATGGTTTGATAGTGGTAAAATGCCGCTTTCTTGGGTATTTTTTGAGTATTGGGCAATAATTGGTTTTACCAAAATCAATTATTGCCCAATACTCAAAAAATACCCGAGAAAACGGCATTTTACCACTATCAAACCATCTTCAGCGGGCCCGAATCAGTCCAGAAATCAGGTTTTGGAATATGAAAAACGTAAAAAAAATTTGATCCAAGTGGACGACCACTTGGTTACATTGATTCAGACTGAAAAATTTCAGTTCCCGCAAAACTTTTATTTGGAGTAGTTTTGGATGGTTTAGGGTGGTTTTGGTTGGCTTTGGGTGTGTTGGTGCTTTTGGCCATTTTTGGATGTTTTGGGTGGCTTGAGGTGGTTTTGAGTGGTTGGGGTGGTTCGGACACAATCTAAAATTTTCTAAAAAACAACAGGGGGGACCAAGGCAATCTTAGAATGAAAAAAAAAGACGAAACGTCCCTTTACCAAAATTTTGATCCACTTGGTTTTACCTGGTCACCCTGGATGAAGTTCTGAGCGATTCTAAGGCTTGATGTAGACGTTGATGGTTCGAATCCACATGGGCGCATACCTTATTTTTATTATAATTTTGAGTGTTTGAGTAGCGTAGAGGTCCACATACTCATTATCAAGGTTGCTGATCAAACCCTCTGGGTGCAATCAGTCCCTAGTAGAAGACCTCGATTCATGGTCCTGGGGTTTTCTCGAAGTGGTTTCAGCAGTTGGGATGGTATGAGGTAAATCATGGATGGCCTAAAAAAATTGGGATGATTCAGACGCAATTTGAAAAATTTCGAAAAAAAAACTTAAAAATTTACAAAACCACCCAAAACTTGAAGAAAAAGGTAAAAAGAGGAAAAAGTTGAAATGATAGTGTCTTTGACGCAATAAGAACCACAAAACCGCGTTAACAAAAGAAATTTTAGTAAATATGCCTTTAGCAAATTTTTTTAGCAAATGTGACTTTAGCAAAAGAAATTTTAGCAAATGTGCCTTTAGCAAAAAATTTTTTTAGCAAAAAGTTTTTTTAGCAAATGTGCCGTTTAGCAAATATTTTTTTAAATTCTTCGGTACACCCCCCGAAAAATATTTCAAAAATATTTAAATATAAATATTTTTGAAATATTTTTTGAGAAATATAAAAATATTTCTCAAAACTTGTATTCTGAGTCTATGAAAGACTTGGACTTCATGAAAGACAGGGGGATTAATTGCTCGTGAAGCTGCTGGGCTCTAAGTCTAATCTAGCACACACACCTGGCACACTCTCGGCTGATTCATTATCAACATCCTCTGGTGGATCAGTTATGAAATTCTTAAAATTTAAGCTTAACGGATTTACCATCAATACAATGCATGATGATAATTCTTTCAACCTTAGCCACATTTTGCTCAACCATTTTGAGAAGAGCAACACTTCAGTCCATACGCTTTTGGATCTTAACTGGCTTTCTCTTGTGAAGAAAAGATTGTTGGCCGAAATAGACGGGTACAAGTGGGATCTTCTGCCAACTGATTATGATCTTTTAGGAATTTGCAATTTTCGGGTGCTGGACCAAACCGGAATTTTCGGTTCGGTTTTGTCGAAAATCGGTTTTCAGTCTAAAAGACTGAAAACGGTATGCGGATCAAGCGTATCAACAGACATATATATGTTTCTGAGATTTTTAGAAAAAAATATGCAGACTAACATAAGTATATGTGCTACGGACTAAAATCGGATTTGCTACAAAAAAGAGTAAATTTGCTACAGAAAAAATGATTAACCAAGGATTAACCCAAGTTTTCTTGGGGTTTTAAAATCCAACTTTTAGTTCTGCACAAGTTGGTCTGGCATTGCAACACCGAGTAACGACAAATATGGCTCTAAAACACAATTCAAGAACACAAAACTTGGATTAATCCTTTCGTGTCGAGACTATCTCCTAGACAGCTTTCACCCTCCTTTTAAAAAATTGAGGAGGTAGACACATAATTTAAGGGGTTAAACACATTATTTAAGCGGAGTTTTGAATTTGAGCCTTTTTAATTTTGTAAATGCCGGTACGGAGCCGGCGGGGCACATTTTCGAAAAGCCCCCGCCGAGGTGGCGGCGTTTTTTACTTCTTCAGAGAACGCGGATATACAATCAAGCAAAACAAAGCACACCGACATTCAACACTCAACTTTATTACTTTCAGACATGAGAATAACGAAACAAAAGTCTAACATAACAATTCGAGAGAACGAAAATACAATGGAGCCGAAAAGATCCCCTCATTCTTTTTTAATTCAACTCAAACATCATCAGCATTGGCATACGATTGATGGTGTAGCGGTAGCGATCTTGCACGAAACCTGACCCGACACCACCGCGACGATCCGAAGACATGCCAAAACCACGAGAACTAGCCCCACGCCAGCCACGTCCACCTCGACGGTAAGCCAATGAACGCACTGCTTGATGCCCGAAAGTTTCCTGATTGGTCTGACGCTCTGTTTTCCAGCTAGATCGCATCATGCTGAAGCTCAAAAATAGGAAATTACAACATCAAAACAAAACTACCCGTTACTCTTCTCCATCGTTTCGGACGAGATTGAATCGAAGAAGCTTGTATTCTTGTCGTAGAAAATTTCCGACTTCGAACCGTCTCTTGATTTGAAGTAGCTAACGGTTGCATGAAACTGTTGTTTCCGAATTCGCTGATCCTATCCTCATCATCTGCAGATTGTTTGAAATTAATAAATAATAGTCAACAAGACTCACTCTCCTCGGCGACCGCCTTCAAGTTGCACCGATATTACTTAAAGTTTCTCTAAATTGCAGATTGGCAGACTCGAAGTCGTAGTCACTTTCAAATTTCACACGCTGAGAAGCAAGACTGTGGAATTCATCATTGTCCAACCCACGGCCAGAAATGCTTGAACCGGGTCTTGGCACAAAGCCGGCTGACTGATTCGGTCGGAACTCGCGTTGAAAACCTCTGCTACTGCCTAGACTGCGATTGTCTGATCTCGGGCCTGAAGAATGAACTGAAAATTGGCTACCAAATTGACAAAACTGACATACCATCATAAGCTCTTCGAGTAGGTGCGACATAAGCATTTACACGCGAAGCTAAAGAACAAGTAGAACCAGCAATATATCACTACAGAACAAAGTAACTTGCATGTATTCATCGGATTGGACTGAGCAGCCTTGCTGTAGCTAGCGAAAGACTGATTTGAAAAGGATACGATGGCTGGATCACTCGCGATTCCACTAAGTTGACTAACCGATGGCTTTGTAGTCTCACAAACAACCAAATCTTTGATATCAGCGGCCTTGAAGATGATGTATTCGTAGACATCGTCTCGAGCCGGAACGAGATGCTAAACATACGGGTAAAGACGGGCAAAAGAAACAGAAAAATACCGGAGTAGGTCGATCCTCTGTACCGAAAGAGCGAACCTTGGCCAAAGCTATAGTTGACTCAGAGCTGTTGACAGACTGAAATGCGATGATTAGAAAATACGATAAATAGGGGATAAATTCATAAATATTACGTGAAGTATGCCCTCATAGCGGATATCCAGCTTCGAAATAAGACTGATCATACTTCCGATGTAGGGCTGCGAAGTCTTCTGCGTTTCCATTTTGCACTCAATCACTTTTTTCTACAAAAAAGTGAAAACTGACTTTAGCCATTAGTTCACAATCAAAGATGATAAGAAATAATCTTATAATCACAAACCAAAGCTAAACACTTATTAGCGCACATACATTATTTGCTCTAATAGGCCGACAGGTTAATTTATTTTTGAACTCCTTGGATAACTAAAAAATTTTGATCTCAAAATTTTTTGGTGGTCAACTAAAATTGGAAAAACGGAATAGATAGAGTTCACGGGAGTTATAAAAGGCAAAAAGGGTGATGTAAAATAATTTCTCTGTGATGAGATATTAGGTATGAGAGACATGAGTTTTCGAATTACTGAAATCGATCGCTGGAGTAGATATTAATACCACCCGTGCGATTACAACATCCTAAACCCAACTAGTTATAACGACGACATATGGAGAGCGTACACGGATAGCTATAATTAGTGCTTTTAGAGTCCGAGGACAAATTTGACTGGTGGCGAGCAACATAGTTACATCCTTATTTTTTGTGTGTTTTATATCAGAAAGAAGAAGCGGCATTAGCACATAGCAAACAACTAGATGATTCAGACAGAGAGGTGATTGACACAAAATCCATCAGACAGATGGCGAAGTTAATACTATGCGTAAACCAGTTTTGAATAAAAAATCTAACTTCTGCATTCGCACAACTAAAACCGAAAAGGCTGCAACTAATTTGACCCGCCAAATTACTGATTTACCCGGCCAAATCGGAAAAAAAACCTTTTCAATATTTTTTAGACTTTTTGTCCGAATTTTTGGGCAGGAGTAAGATGCGGCAAATCACATTGCGACAAATCAAATTGCGGCAAAATCAGATTGCGGCAAATCAGATTGCGACAATTCAAATTGCGGCAAAATGAAATTCCGACAATTCAAATTGCGACAATTCAAATGGACAATACTTTTTTCTCCGACTAAAACACTTTTTTTTCCGACTAATTTCTTTTTTTTCCGACTAATTTTAACTTTGTTTTTATTTTGGCATTTTTTCTTAATTTTTGTGCTAATTTTTTAAAAGTTTTAGTATTGTCGTGTAGCCCAGGATCTCAGCTTTCCAACAAGCTATAAAACTTCATTGAAGGATTTTAGAAAGGTAGACTTTTAGAGGTTTCAAAAAATAAATAAAAATAAATTTTATTTTTATTTTATTTTTTGAAACCTCTAAAAGTCTACTTTCTAAAATCCTTCAATGAAGTTTTATAGCTTGTTGAAAGCTGAGATCCTGGGCTACACGACAATACTAAAACTTTTAAAAAATTAGCACAAAAATTAAGAAAAATGCCAAAATAAAACAAGTTAAAATTAGTCGGAAAAAAAAAGAAATTAGTCGAAAAAAAAAGTGTTTTAGTCGGAGAAAAAAGTATTGTCCAATTCAAATTGCGGCAAAATCAAATTGCGGCAAATCATATTGCGACAATTTAAATTGCGGTAATCAAATTTGAAACTTCAAGTACAGTCGGCTCTCGATATAAGGACACTCAGGGACCGGCAAAAGTTCGTTCCCGCCTTGGGTCCGACACTTTTTTTAGCCCGATTTTCGAAAATTTTCACCGGTTTTGTTTTGACAGTTTGGTTCCAAATATCGCAAGGATTCCGATTTTGCCGATCGTTTTTCAGAAATCCAGATTTTTTTCCTATAAAAAAGCAAAAACTCGATTTAAACACAGGCTTTTTCAAAAATCCCTGTCCTTATATCGAGTTTTTGCTTTTTTAGAAGAAAAAAATCTGGATTTCTGAAAAACGATCGGCAAAATCGGAATCCTTGCGATATTTGGAACCAAACTGACAAAACAAAACCGGTGAAATTTTCGAAAATCGGGCTAAAAAAAGTGTCTGACCCGAGGCGGGGACGAACTTCTGTCCTTATATCGAGTGTCCTTATATCGAGTGTCGACTGTAATGCTTAATCTGCCACCACTATGTGGTCTCGATAAGCTGCCGTCTGAACAGGCTTGTTTGTGAGATGAGATTTTGCTAGAAACCGAAAAATTGACTAGCTGTACGAAAATCAGCAAACAATCAAACAGCATAATGTGCTTTTTGACAGCAAAAGTGTCGAATCTTGACCAGCACCATAATTGCTCTACTAAATCTACTAAATTCAACAAAAAATGATATACAAATATTTACTCACAAAGTGAACGAAAATACCTAACGTATAAAATAACGATCAACCCAAATAGCAGCCCAATGTGACCCTCCTACTTATGCCGCAATTTGATTTTGCCGCAATTTGAATTGTCGCAATTTGATTTTGCCGCAATTTCATTTTGCCGCAATTGAATTGTCGCAATCTGATTTGCCGCAATTTGATTTTGCCGCAATTTGATTTGTCGCAATGTGATTTGCCGCATCTTACTCCTGCCCGAATTTTTTTCAAAATTTCATACCATCATGTAGCCCTGGATCTCAGCTTTCTAACAGGTATCAATTGCCTTACTGAGATTTTAAAAAGTTGGAGAAAAGGGTCTTTGTATAGACCAAATTTTTTGAAAAATTTGCTATATACAGAGACTTTTTCTTCCAACTTTTTTAAAACTTAGTAAGGCAATTGATACCTTGTTAGAAAGCTGAGATCCAGGGCTACATTTTGGCATAAAATTATGAACAATTTCTGAACTTTTTGAGATAAAAACACATTTTAAATTTGGCGGGTAAATAAGTAATTTGGCGGGGTAAATCAGTAATTTGACGGGGTAAAACAATTTGAGCCAACCCAAAATAAGGGAATTGGACATTTTTCCGTTGGACATTTTTCCGTGGACATTTTTCCGTGGTCATTTTTTCCGTCAGACCATTTTTCCGTTGGACATTTTTCCGTCAGACCATTTTTCCGTTGGACATTTTTCCGTCGGACATTTTTCCGTTGATATTATTCCGCCACATCCGCCGGCGCAAATTGGCTGACTGCGCAACTTGGCTGAATCCAGGAGTAATGTTGGGGTAGTGGAACTTGTTTACTTCAGGGAGATCTTTATACAAAATAATAGTTTTACTTCAGTAACTCACTTAGTTGATGCTCGGATAACAATTGATAGACATAATTCCTAACAAACAAGTTTGATTCCGTTTCAATATACGCTGGTTTATTCTGCGCTTGAAGCTTCGACTAAGTGAAAAAAGTTGACTTCACAGCAGGGTCCCCCGCAGGGGGTTTTTTTTATCGGTATACCAGTGACACATAAGAAATACTATAGTACCCCTTCAATTGTCGTTTCTTTTTATTGGCGATACAGTCTACTCTCGATATAACACTATTTCGATTCTATTGAAGTGTAGAGTAGGAAAAGTTTGAGCGAGCACTACTATATCAGTTCTTTTCAACTCTCTCCCTATGATATGGAAAAAATTCGGTATCTTAATGACTTGAATCCGAAACTAAAAATTATTTAACGGTTAGTCTTCACCTCTGATTGATGTGTACTAACGCTCTACGCCACGTGAAGGCACCCATGATGCAGAGCAACCTCGAAGGGCAAGGGCGAACCTTGATTTTCTTCAATAAGATGATGCCCCTCTAAGCCGACAAACAAAGATCATTATTCAAAAGGTGGTGCCATGACACTGTCTTACTGAACACGATTAACTTAAAGAACACGTACAGGCAATTGAGTAAAGTACATAGACATGTTTTGTTAGAGATATTTATTGAGGAGTTCCAACAAGGTGTGTAACAATAACAGGGTGCCAACAAAATGTGCAATGACAAAAGGAACAAAATCATGCCCGTGATAGGAGACTCAGCAATTGTTTGCGAATTTTCGGCATTTGCTCTTGATTGAAATCCAACTTCTCTTCTTTTGACACCCGATCGCAAAGCAGCAAAGAAAAAGACCGCAGTCGTACCCATTCTTTTGCTTCGGAATATCTTTTGGGGAGTCACATAGCCATACCTTCTTATGGAACCAGTTTCTATTTCCTGGCTTTTCTGTTTGCTCCAGGAATTTTCTAAAATTTTAAACGTATTTACCAAAACTCGTATTGAAAAAACCTGATGATCCTGAGAGTATTAGCCCCATCTCCGAGAAGTGAGTCATAGTAGCTGATCGTTTTTCTTCTGAGGTCGACAATCTAAAAAAAAGATAGTCGTAATAAACACATAAGCAAACTGACCACAAGTGCCCAATGACCAGTTCGATGGATAGGAACAATTAAAATATCATAAGCAAAAACATCTAGTTTCTTTGTCCATTTCTTCAAATCAACCATTCCTTTTTTGCTCTTATTCAGTGTAAAAGTGCGTGTCGAAAGCAAACGCCTGAAAAACGGCTAGAAATATAGACGTGTAAAGTTTTCAAACCGTTGGCAGAAGAGGACTGCTTTCACTTCTTTTCACGACGAAATCCAAATAGCTATTTATAATAGCATCATTCAGACATTCTCCAGGCTGCAGACGCTCTAGATCTTCTGCAGTTAAATATGCCTTCTGTGTATCCTTCGTGTCTACAAATCCCACACAAATTATATGTTATTACACAGACTAGAAACATACCTGCAATTACTAACGTTGCTTCGTCACCAATTTTATCCTTCTTCAATTTACTTTCGACTTGCGACGCTACGACTGCAAAAAAATATAGAGGCCATAAAAATTTACTCCGTAAATACAAAGCTGCTACCTTCAGAAGATGTTTCATTAAGAAAAAATGACATAGCTCCTTGTTCATCGTCTGATTCACCCGATTCCTCGCTAGCTTCCACGAATGTAAATGGCCCTTGACTCATTCGGAAATTGTATGCAACCAGAGAGATATTCTACACGTTCTCTTTCCAATTCTTCAGAGCATTTTTTACCAAAGATTTATTCTCTTATCAGCCTCGCGATATTTTTACATTTGACCGGTTTGTGACCTAGAATCATCTCATCGTACGCTTCATCAACACCACGCTGAACTAGCTAAAATTACAATACAATTATTGAAAAACTTAACTTAGCCTTGCTTTCATAGAATCAATAAATCGAAACAAGTTTGGATGAGCCACACCAAGTTCGCAGCAACCTTTCGATGATGAGCTTCTAAAAGTCGACACTTTGGACATAAACTCTTATGAATCTACCCGACAATTTACCAATTTTTACCAGCGTATTGTTACGATCTTACCATCTCTTATACGATCAACCAGTTCCATGAATCTATAGGAAAGCGTGCTTTTTTTCTTTTACCATTTTGTTGCATTTGTCCTGCATAAAAAATTGATAGTCTAAAAATTAAGATGCAAATTCTAACCAAGGTAATTGTTCTCAAACCATTCCAAAATCGGGGCAAGTATGTCAGGCAAATATTTCTTCAGAGCACTGAAGCATTCATTAAGATGTTGCTCGGGAACACAAGCCAAAGCAACTATTTTTCGACTCTTGAGAACAAATGTATAAAGATGTTTACGAAAATTTGTTGAAAACAGACCGCGTGAGCAATTGGGCATCATTGTCATAGCGGATGATAACCTTCTTCCTGAAGATGCTTGTAGAGATTTGCGCATAAATGCCAGTAGCAACCGTCGATATAGATGTCCTCCACTCTCCTCTTGCAGAATTTTGAATCGCTAGTTCATAATCACAAGAGATTGAGTCTGGCTTAAGCGCTGGAAAGACTTGGTGAAGCAATCGGAAGAAAAGCGATATGTGACGGCTCTTTTGTTAGGCAGAAGTGCCGTGGCGATTGGAAAAACGAATTCCTTTCTTTAGCCAAGACCACGAACACCTGAAATTAATGTGTGGTTTTTCAAAAAAACCAAAAAAATAGCAGTACTTGTTCAAAAAGAGGAGGAGAAATCTTAAAAGTTCCATCTACAAATATGTGATTTACACTTTCAATCCAATGCTCATAGCTTTTGCGGCCGAAAATAAAGATGCGACCATCAATTGATTGATCCATTCCCGAATCTGCAAGAAGCCACTGGTCAGGTTCACGCCCATTCACTGCTTGGTAAAGTCGATAAGCATGTGGAATAACAATACTCTAAATTTAAGTTATCAAAAAAAACTGTTGAAAGAAGGTCAGATAATTTACTTGAACATCAGATGGAACAGGTGGGGTTTGCAATCATCGGAGTCGGTTCGAGCCCTTCGAATGCCTCTTTTTCCAGCATCTACACGTGGAAGATTGTCTCGTATTCCTGACACACGTGCTTGATTCCTCACTTGGCAGATTATTTCTCCAGTTCTCTAGACTCAAAAAGCATGAATTTTTAATCATGAAGTTTATTCAGTACCATTGTTGTAGTCGTAGCTAAATGCTTTTCTTCGTTTCTGATAGCTGTAGCAACAATATGAGATGGATTAGCTTCGCACCCATGTTCTGTGATCAATCTACATGAAGTTTATTTTATCTAACGAAAATATAGTTGTGAAGAGACTTGCTTGATGAATTCTCCGGTGGCAGCCCAAACCAAGCTCTGCCTTTGCATCCACCAACGACTCGCTGATCGCATTCTACTGAGACCTTTCCCTCATTCGCACCTCTAAGATTTATATTTTTGAAATACATCTTGCCTTGATGCACATATTTTTGTTCCCTTGATTTGAATGTGAGGCATGCGGCTTCTTTAGATAGCGTCCATCTATAGTAAGAAAGGATGAAATTGGAAAAAGAAAATGTGAAGGTAGGAAAATATCAATAATACAATATACACTCAATTGACCCAATAAAAATACGACAAAAATGAAAAAGCAATGAAACAATATGCAACGGAAAAATGTCCAACGGAAAAAGGTCCAACGGAAAAATGTCCAACGAAAATGTCCGACGGAAAAATGTCCAACGGAAAAATGACCACGGAAAAATGTCCACGGAAAAATGTCCTAAACCCCAATAACGCAGGCAGTAAAAATTTTAAATCAAAAAAGTTAAATTTAAATTGGCGCAAATTTTTCTCTAATTTTTTCTTCAAAGTAAAATCTGTCTTGTCGTATTGATTTGACGGCTACATTCAATATCGACTCATCCGATTATTGGTTTTTAAATAAGTGGTGCCGGGCCTATCCCACTCATTGAAGATTGAAAAGTGGAAAGTCTTGTTCTGTCTCACTAACATTTTGAAAGTGTGAAAATTGAAGTGGAAATGGAAAGTGGAAAATTGAAACTTTCCATGGAAATTGATGACTAAGGCTACGGTCTACAAATTTTTGGAAATTGGAAATTGGAAATTTCATTTTCCAATTTTCCATGAAAAATTTTCCAATCTTCAATTAGTGGGATAGGCCCCTGGAAGTGAAAGCTGTTCTATTATTGTTATGTTGCTATTTGTCTGAATAAAGTGAAAATCTCGATAAGTCGACACCTCGATAACCCGACACCCTGAAGCCGGTCCCCTGGACTGTCGGTTAAAGAGGTTTGACTGTATAGTAATTGCATTTTAGAAAAATTCGAAAGCTTCTGCAAGCATGCCTTTGATTGACCAAGAAAACACTGATGAATGCTATTAATCAGTCACTCAGTTTCAATCACAGCCAGTGGCCAAAGTGGAGGTCAAGCTTTCTTCTATTCTTAGTCGTGCTAATGTGCAAGATGTTGTGATGGCTAACGAAGACAAATTAGTCGGTCATCTGCCTTTGCAGAAGCCAATTTTGGATGAAAAACAGGAGCTCGCGAAGACAGTTGGCAATCCTCAATTCCAGCAATGCGCCGAAATTATTGGATATGCTTGCAGACGGGTAAAATGGCTGATGCTCTACAGTACTCGGGATCAAAAGGAATGCGCTCAATGCTGCCAGAAATGGGAATCTGCTCGAATTTGCAAGAAGTTGACTGAACAGGAGAAGAAATGATTGTTTTGGTGTACCGATCCGTCTTTTACGTGAAATAAAGCTGTGCTTCGTATTTTTCGTGTTTTTTCAGCTTTCACCCCATTCGTTTATTCTAGATTTGCATGAAGAGAGTTGCAAAAGAGAAGTTCTGTAATTTCGTGGTTTTATCAAAGGCCACCTCGACCCCTCAGAAAATCGGAAATAGAGCGCTTGGGCTCAAATGGAAGCCTACGATGTGCTGAGTAAAATATACATCAAATTAGACCAATTTTTCTCACTAATTTTCCGAGCTGTGGCCTCCCGAAGTTTGGTACTCAGAAAAACCAGTACATTTCTTAAAACATTTTATTCTTAGTGAAACTATTACGATGTACACTCGTTCAAAACTTTATTCGAAGCAGAAAGAGTAACTCTTTCTGATAAGTACAAAAAATTATAGTTTGTAATGAATTTTGCTAAAAAAGTGTTTTTTTAAATCATCATTTTTCGAACGCTATTTTTCGGCGTAAAAACCGCCATAAATATCGGAAATCAGCGTGCACCCTTCTGAGTTTTAATGCATCAAAAAAAGCATTTCCTAAGGCACCTTTCTGCCCAAATCCATAGAAAAAAATTGAAGAAGGTGAGACGAAAAAGGCCTTTGCAGTTGGCTAGTCATCACTAACTCTTTTCAGTTTTTGACGTAAAAATTTTTTTTACGAGGAAAACCTGAAATTATGACACCGAATTCGTGATTAGCGTGTCTGATTTGCTTCTTAAAGCACTCTTAGAAGTGTACTTTGAATGTCATATTTCAAATTCCTCTCAGGACAATAAATATTTGAATTACTAACAAATGACTTGTTTAAGAGTTATTGTTGTGAGAGGCTGTGCACGGCCGGGTTTTGTCGGCCGGCCCGCTGTTTAACTATAAAAGCCGGCCCGGAAGGTAGTCGGCCCGGCCCGAAAAGCCCGAAATTTCCAAAGCACAATTCTAACATTTTTCAAGTATCAAAATATCAGAATTTCATTTTGGGTGGCTGCGGACTCGGATCCTGAAAACTGAGAACACGGACAACTCGGCTTTTTGACAACTGATCTCGAAAGATATTGGGATATAGGACAATTCAGATTCGGACAGCTGACACAAAAACAATTGAGATCGTACAAAATTGGTCCAAAAACAATTCGAACAAAGAAAAATTGGTGTTAACACGATTCGTTTTTTAGGACAACTGGGCCCAAGTAAAACTCGGCTTTGTGACAATTGGGCGGGAAATATTTGACTGTTTGAAAATTTGATTTTGGTTCTTCCGAAATAAATTTTTGTCTATTTCGGTTAGACTCACCTGTTTTATACTCAATATTTTGTTCATTCGATGAATATTTGCCTGTGTTTGTCGGTGTTGAGTGCAATATAACTCTTTATCGTAGTTTTATTTCAATATGTATGCCCCTGGTCCAAGTGGACGTCTACCTGGCTGCCCTGAAAAAATAAAAACTTAGCTGAAATCAAAAACAAACCATGTATTTTGAACTAAAAACGCATCGCAAAAACCAGTTCGTCAGTACCGAAAGTGCGATTTCACACACCTAAACCCCAAACTTAGGTGCGTACCACCTGGTCAGGTGTATCCGGATAACCAACTCAATGTCCTGAAAACAGAAAGAAAGTCAATTTTTAAAATAAACCATGCTGTCATATGTAAATCGTGCAGAGAGTCAGGTTAAATAGGACCAAAATTGTGTTTCTCGCTACCCGAACACAAAATGAAGGGTGGGTACCCTGGTCCAGGTGGGTATCCACCTGGATGACCTGAAAAAATAAAAATAAAAGTCTTAAATCGAAAACAAACCGTGCCATCATATGTATAATCGTGTGGTGAATCGGGTTTTCAAAGACCAAAACTGCGATTTATCCACCCGAACTCCAAAATCAGGGGTAGGTGCCCAGGTCCAGGTGGATATCCACCTGGATGACCTGAAAAATTAAAAATTTTCAAAATCAAAAACAAACCATGCTATCATATGTAAAATCCTGTAAGGAATTAGGATTGATAAGACTAAATTGCAATTTTCGCCCTTAAATCCCGAAACCAGATGTGGGTATCCTGGAATGGTGTGATATACACCTGGATGGCCTGGAAAATAAATTTTTTTAAATGAACAAACAATCCATGCTATCATACCAAGCAATTCATTTTTATAGGAATGAAAAATGGGATTTTCTATTCGTTTTCCTCTGACCAAATCCCAAAACCCGGAGTGCGTAAGGTGATTTCACGTACCATGGTGCAATTTAATTTTAACATTGGCAAATTTTTTTGATTTTGTGTGAAAGTACACAGTCAAAAGGCACGAAAATGCTATGTAAAAGTTGAACAGACCATAAAACGAACATAAATGACTTGTAATTACAGAAAGCCTAAAAGCGACGCTACTGGTTTATAAACCCCCCCCCCAAAATCGGACCTACAGTCATATACCCCCCCCCCCAAAAACCGACTTTTTTGGGAGTGTCTAAAACCATTTTTATGCAATAATTTTGCCATAAAGGGACCAGAAAAGCAGTTAAAAGGGATTATGGCTGTATTGGATGGGAAGGGAATAATACAGGGGCCACTTTTTTTTAGCTGCTTTACCATGTTTTTCAACTCGAGCCGTGGCAAAATAGACTCTCTATGCATTTTATGATCAAGTGTACTTCTCAGAATCATGTCTAAGGTAAGTGCGTGCGCGCATCTCTAACTCTCAAGCCCCTGCGCCCCCTTCGGGGGCGCAGGGGCTTGGGGCTTGGAGTTGAGATTCGCACACCCACATACCTTAGACACAAATCACTCGAAAGCGACTCTGGATGCATGAAAAAACATGCATACCAGAGTTATTTATGCGGTAGGCCACAGTATTTAAAACTATGTTCAACATCTTTGATTTTTCGGCCGAAAAGGGTTTCCCTCCTTCAGGCCTGGTGCTACGAGCCAGAGGCTCAGCCATCCAAAAGTTAAAGGACAACCAACAGGATCCACCCGGCTGATCGGTTTGATCAGCTCGAGTACTTATACTTTACGTGCACCATAAGTGGCTGGGTTTGAAAGCGCTTTACTGCTTAGAGAATTAATACTCTTTGGTACTTATAGGCCCTATACTTATATATAGGCCCTATGCATTTTATGATCAAGTGTACTTCTCGGAATCATGTCTAAGGTAAGTGCGTGCGCGCATCTCTAACTCTCAAGCCCCCTGCGCCCCTTCGGGGTGTTTTTTGTTTTGAAGTGTTTGTTTTGAAGTTGTTGTTTGTTTTGATTTGTTTTGAAGTGGCCCCTGTTTTGTCCCTTCCCCTTCCAATACAGCCCTTGAACCCTATTTTAATTGCTTTTCTGGTTCTTTTATGGCAAAATTATTGCTTAAAAATGTGTTTTGACCAATCCTAAAAATCTTGATTTTGGGGGGGGGGTATAAGAAAGTAGCTGTTTTGGGGGGGGGATAAGCCAGTAGCCCCTAAAAGCTTTAAGTTGAAACACAAAAGGATCAAGTTGCAAAAAAGTCCAACCTCATTTAAAGTCGATTGTCCCATAAACCAAAATTTTCCCGCCCAATTGTCAAAAAGCCGAGTTTTACTTGGGCCAGTTGTCCTAAAAACGAATTCCGCATTGGGCGGGAGTTTAAAAAGACCAGTATAATTGTGATGAATTGTCCTATATTTGAATTTCTTTCGAGATCAGTTGTCAAATAGCTGAGTTGTGCGTGATCTCAGTACCGGTATCCCAGTCCGCAGCCACCCTTTCATTTTTTGTGCTGAATTTTGGCGTTGAAATAAACCGAAAAAAGCTGTTTAGACCTCTTATTCACATGAAATGCTCTTTATCTCTTTAACAGCTTGTATGTCTAACTACATATACACACTTCTTATTTTGCTTTAGCGCTTTTTTATAATAAAAATAGCTTTTAGTACCAACCTATTATGATCTTTATCGATTTGTTTTGTTATTATGCTTAATGCATGCATGCTCGGAACAATTTTAAGTCAATTTTTGTTTTGAACTTTTTTCAGGTTTAAAATTTCTTTATCAACTATCAGACTTAATGCTGTTTCGTAATGCTCGATATACCTTTTTGTTGGATTTTCGTCCGGAAATAAAGTGTCATACCTGGCGATATGGCTAACAACCTGGGTCCAAGAAATAAACTGTTATTTTGAAATAAAAATATATATTTCATGAAAATTTAAAATCATAATTTTGAAGTTCGAGAAATTCTAGGTTATATCAGATTTACCGGGCACGGGCCTGAATTTTTAAGGCCCGGCCCGGAGCACAAGCGGCCCGGCCCGTGCCCAGCCCTGGTTGTGAGACAAAATTTGAAATATGACGTTCAAAGTACACTTCTGAAAGTAGTTTTAGAAGCAAATCAAATACGTTGATCATGAATCCGGTGTCAGGATTTCAGGTTTTTTGGTACAAAATTTATTTTACGACAAAAACTGGAAAGAGTAGTGACGTCCAGTCAACTTCAAAAAAATTTTTCGTCTTACCTCCCCCATTTTATCCCGGGGTTTTTTTGCTAGAAAGGTGCCTTATAAAATGCTTTTTTTAAGCACTAAAATTTAGGAGGGAACACGCAAATTTCCCATTTTTATAGCGTATTTCGCCGAAAATTAGTGTTCGAAAAATGCTGATTTTTTGAAAAACACACTTTTCACGCCAAAATTTATCACAGACTATAAAATTTTTTGTACTCGTAAGAAAGAGCAGCTCATTCTGCATCGAATAAAGTTTTGAACGAGTGTATATTATGAAATTTTCACTGATTATAAAATGTTTTAAAAAATGTACTGGTTTTTCTGACTACAAACTCCGGGAGGCCACAGCTCGATGAATAAGTGAAAAAAGATGACCGAATTCAGTGCTTTCTTACTCAGCAAATCGTAGGCTTCCATTTGAGACCAAACACTCAATTTCCGATTTTCTGAGGGGGTCCGACTAAACTACAAAATTACAGAACTTCTCTTTTAAACAGATAAAAGCAAGAAAAAACCTAAGAAACAAGAATGATAAGTTATACGGTCGATAAGTAAATACAAATCACAGTTGAAAAAAATGAAAAATATGAAAAAGCCACATGTGGCCGCAAAAAGCCACAAAATGTGGCCGCTTGGATTGCATGAAATGTAGGGCCACATTTCTTGGCCCCACCGGCCACAAAATGTGGCCGCAGTTAACTGTAAACCGAATGTGGCTTCGATGTGGCCGTTCGGCCACATATTGCCAAGCCTGAGAAGGAGTCGACTGTAGTTAAGCGTGACCTTTGCCTCTCTGAATGCAGTATTTCATGGGGAACACGATGGTATTTTCAGAATTTTTTTCAAACCTAAAAGATGTTTCAAATCGGTCTTTGAAACATATGACCCATACACCGGGTACTATAAACTTAGATACGGCTGTAACTTTTTTCCCAGACATAATTTCGATCTGTTTTACAAACTAAAAAGTTCCTCATAAGCTTCTCTATGTTCTGCAGTTACATAAGTATCATCAGTTTATTAAAAATAAGAATGCAATTAAGCAAAGATCCCTAAAATGTAAGTTTTAAAAAATTGCTGTTATTTTACAAAAACGCCCATAACTTTCATTATATCAATTTTCTGAGATTACAGGTTCTCGCATCTAATAGGTTCTCGCATCTAATATTACGAAAAGGAAGCTTAGATTCAGGTACACGGCAAATGCTGCAACGAAACTTTCTGACCCACTTAACTCAGAGATTTTGACTCTCGAACGAAAAAAACGACAATTTGCTCACTAAAACCCAAAAATGAAAACCAAAAAAAAGTCAAAACCAAAATCCAAAACAACCGTTCTACTCCTGAGATCCCAAGTTTCAATTTAAAAAAATTTGACCAAAAGACCAAACAAAAACATATCAAACAAACTCAAAACATCAATTGTCTGCAGACAGACAAAACAGCTCTAAATTATAGCCTCTAATACTATATAGGAAATTTATTTCATTATCTTACAAAATATAAAACAATTAGTTCGAAGACTGAACCAATTTTTTTTTGACAACTTTCATGTTTTGATCTCATTATTTGACATTTTCGTAAGATAATGCAATAAATTTACTTTATCAGAAACCAGAATCGCAGGCTACCTGATGGTATAAAAACCTTTAAAAAAATAAAAACAGCTTTTCTGCGAGTTCTTCGTTTTTCGAGCTACGCTTTTGCGAGTTGTTTCGTCAATCCGACATTTCGAAATACAGTCAACTCTCGATATAGTGTAGGCTGGGGACCAGAAAAAATCTACACTGTATCGAAGTTACACTATATCGAGGGTACACTGTATCGAGAGTTGACTGTACACATTTTGCTAATTATACTTTTTCCAATAATCAATTTTCAGTCGATATACAGCCTTTTTATACAAAACTTAGCACTATTAGATAACCCTGTTCACGGCTTTCAAACGATGTAAAATATTTGTGTGACTTCATTTAAAAATAAGTAATCTGCTCAAAAGTTGTGGCAACTTACAAAAAATCGCTCTTAAAGGGGGGGGGGTACACTTCATATGCGCATCGCTCTAAATCGACTATTCTTATCCCGCTAGGTACAAATCTTATTTATTTTTTATTCAGTTTTTTTTCACTCCTAGAGCCAAAAACTATCGAGGAATCGATTGCAATCATTTTCAGCACTGCTTATATAAGTACTTTCCGGGAGTCAGGCCGATCAGCCGGGTGGATCCCGAGAATTGTGGTTAAATTTTGGATGGCTGAGCCTCTGGCTCGTAGCCGCAGGCCAGAAAAGTGGGGGAGACCCTTTTCGGCCGAATAATCAAAGATGTTGAACATAGTTTTGAATACTGTGGCCTACCGCATAAATAACTCTGGTATGCATGTTTTTTCATGCATCCAGAGTCACTTTCGATTGATTTGTGTCTAAGGTATGTGGGTGTGCGCATCTCAACTCCAAGCCCCCTGCGCCACCGAGGGGCGCAGGGTGCTTGAGAGTTAGAGATACGCGCACGCACTTACCTTAGACATGATTCCAAATCGAACGTTCGAAAATTTCGAACGTTTGACAACCCTACTTATATCATAGTTGTGCTGTATAATTTGGATCCTCCTCGTAGTGGCATCCTTTGAGTGGCATATTTTTGTTTCCAGTTTGCTAGGAGTGTATGAACTTTATTTAGCTAGTGATGTGAAAAGGAATAAAATTAAGAAACAGAAGTAATTTTGTTGTCAAATGAATTGAATTATTGTCAAACAAAAATGAGACAGAATGTCTTTAAAAAATATTTCAAATTTTAAAACCTTCGAGCGTCAAACCTCTCGCGAGTTTAATTTTGTGAGTTTTTACTTTGAAAAAAATTGCGATGGAATAGCGACAATGGAATAGCGGAAAAAAAATGCTTTAAGTATTACTACTCGACCTTTGCATACAACAACCTAGATACCTGCGCCAGATACTGCAACCTTTGCAAAACTACCGAAGTACTTAGCAGAGTCATGACTTGTTTGCATTTTTTTATCTTGGTTTTGCTATTTTGGTACTATCAAACCGTATTGAGGGGAATGCTTCTGAATAAAATACAATACTTTTCATTAGGAAACTTCGAGAAAAAGTAAGTTGCGCGCAAATGAGTACGAACCTTATAGACTGCTAATTATCTGGAAACTGCTTTACAAATAAAATCTGAAGAGCCACACCTTTAAGTTTGAGAATTAAGCATATTTGAAATCAGTGCCAAATGAGTGTCAACGGTGGAAGTATTAACATATTGATAATACAATGGTGACTGGCGCCTTAACAGGCGCGAGAGCAATATGACAGCAATATGCAAAGAATCATGGTACAGTCAACGCTCTCAATCACAACACTAAAAGAACCGGCCAAAGGACGGGGTTTGATATCTGGTTTACCTCTAGTTTTTAAGACTTTTGCCAACCACCACTACCTGATATTACTAACTGGGTAACACCGCCTGGGTACACCAACGGGGTGCCACTACCTGAGGACCACATTGTGGCACCACCAATCAGGTATCACCACCCGGAATCCACCAATGGGTACCACCTCCTGAGGATCACCACCCGGGAGCCTCCGATTTGCTATCAGCACCTGGGTATCACCACCTGGGTTCAATTAACTGAATTTCAGTCAACCCTCGATACAACGATACCCCAAGTAACGCCTAAGGGTATCGTATATCGAGGTATCTTATATCGAGGTATCGTGGTACTTATGTTGACGGCGCCACCCCAAATTTTTCTTTTTTGCTTTTGCTAAAACATTTTTTGTATTTTTGCTTTGTCGTTCTTTTGCAATTATTTTTACTCCCTCTTTTTCTATTTCTCCTCGCTAGCTCTCACCGCTTATGTAATTTTCTGAAAGAAAGAATTCGGAAACGGCAAGAACCTTATTTCAGTCGTATGTATCTGATTTTGTGTGGAGAAGAAAATTTAATGAATGTGATATTTTCTATCATTTGTGGTCTCAAATTGCGGAATTGTATGTTTTTGATGTAATAAATGAATTTCTGATGTAACAAAGTTGTATATTGTCAAAAAACAAAAATTTGGGTGCGCCGTCAACAGCATAAGTACCGGTATCGTTATATCGAGGTATCGTTATATCGAGGCTCGGCTGTATCAGAACAACGATGTTCAACAAAAGCACTTTTATTCAATCAACAACACTAACACATCACTAACAACAATCAAACATCAACGGTTAAAAAGAAGAAATATTTTAATAACCAGCATTTTATTTTTTACAAAAAGCTCAAATACTGAAAACAACCTACGGAAGCTTCATTTTCTTGTTAGACATCGTTTTCGAATATTTTTGCTGCTTAGTTTTGTTTCGTTAGTAGTATACTTCGTTTAAAGGGCATGTTCGTGTGCGATGGAACACAATTTTCAAAAAAAAGAGGCGCGAACCAGCATGCCAGAGATTTGAATTTCAAAATCAAATTTTGAAATTATTTCAGTTCTCTGCTTTCATTGTCGTGACTTTACGGTATTTTCGCTCTTCGATTCTCTTATTGGCCCCCTTCTTATGGCCGGATTTTGGCCATATGGCCGCCGATTTCAAAATGGCCGGCCATTTTACGACCCTAGTAAAATGCAACATCGGAGAAAACAAACAAATAAAAAAAACTAAACATAACGACTGAATTGAGCAGTGCAAAAAAAGAAAAATGTACTTTCTAAGAAAAAAAGGCGTTTGAAATTTAAAAATTCTTTTATTTTTTTTAAATGATCTTAAATCGGAGGTATCGTTATATCGAGATTGTTTTTATTAGTCGGACCGTCAAAAAGTATCGTTATATCGAAGGTATCGTTGTATCGAGGGTTGACTGTGCTAAATTTAATGATGGAATAAAAATATTCAAAAAAACGCGCAAATTTAAAATGATTCTATTGTTAATTTTTTCTTAACGATTCGGCCAATTCAATGCTTAATTTGCTAAATTCTCAAAAACCGACTCGAGCCATAATGCTCCAAAGTATTACAATCGAAAGAACACATTTAGCTCTACCGATTGCAAAAAAAATGAGCGTGGCACATCGATTCCAGCTCGAGAAAAGTTAAAAAGGAGCAAAAAAAACGGTGTGACTTACTCAGTCCAAATCCTATATACTAAAAGAGAGTTGTTTGTCCGTCATCACGAGATTTTAAATGTCACTAAATGTTTTGTCTCGAGATGATAATAAAAATAAATTTTTCTCGAGTCATTTGAATCGAAAGCTACTAACATGTTCTCATTCATTCTCGAGCATGTTGAGCAGTCGGTTCTCTTCAATAAGTTTCGTGGTCGAGTCGCTCTTTCGACTCATTCGAGTCTCATGTTTTTGAGTTGTTATTTTGTAAACCATCCAGGTAAACTTTTTCGATCATTTTTTTTCAAAATTGTCAAAGCATGTGTTCTCTTTTTGTGTGAATCGCATTATTTTGACTCAACTATGATTCATTCTCCAGTCCAGTTACTTTAATAATGGTAAATACTTGAAGTGTTGGTCTGGACTGTGTTTCATGGTTGAGTTTCACATTACACTATAGTGAAGTCAAAGTATTGCAGGTTAGACTGTGGTTCATGATGTGGTCTTATTGAAGCCAGTGTTTTTTCTCAATTATTTTAATCATGTTTTTTTTTCAAATTGCAATTCTCATGACTCAACTGGGAATCATAGTCCATCTCAGCTGCTTCAATAATGGTAAATACATGAGGTGGCTGATCTGGACTGTGTTTCATGGTTGAGTCTCTCAAATTAAATGGCAACATAGTCAATGTATTTGGAGGTTAGACTATGGTTCATGATGTGGTCTCATTAGAATTATTATTTTTTCTCAATTATTTTTAATCATGTTTGTTTTTTTGAATCTCATTTTTCATGACTCAACTGTGATTTATAGTCCATCTCAACTGCTCCAATATGGTAAGTACTTAAAAGGGTTGGTCTGGACTGTGTTTGATGGTTGAGTCTCGAATTAAACGGTAACATAGTCAAAGTACTTTAGATAAACTGATACTTCAAGCATTTTATCGTGAATCATTGTCAAACCTTCGTGTCATGGTTATATCTCATGTGACTTTGCTATGATCTATGTGTCATGGTTGATGTGTAGGACCGCATTTTTTGGTTGAATAGTTTGAGTATTTGTCAAAAAATTTGAGATGCTGTTTGAGAATTATTTTTTCACTGAATTATGGTTCATGCTCCGGTCTAAATGCTTTAATTTTGGTAAAAACCTGAAGTGGTAGGGCTGTGCTGTGATTCATGGTTGAATCTCAAATTAAATTGTTATAAAGTCAAAGTGCTTGATGTAAACTGTAACTTGAAAGATTCCATCTTGAGTCATAGTCTTGCATACCTTCATGATCATATTTCACATGTAATGATCATGTCTTTATATTATAGTCACTTCTCATGTGACTTTGTTATGGCTCATGTGACATGTTTTTTCCCTGCTAATTTTCGTGTGTCACTTTGTTTTCATACTTCAGTCCTCTGCTCAATTAAGTGGTAAGAAATTATTCACATCATTTGCAGGTTTTTTCGTCCGTCTTTATCATTCGGGTTTTGGAACTGATGTCTGCTCCTTCGTTTCTGGTGGTGTCAATCCTTTCTCTGAATGCTCAAGAACCAAGTCCCAAAAGTCTCAGTATCAGTTACATGTATGTATGTCTTCGTCTATAAAATTAAATTTTCTTCTGTGCTTTTTGTCCTTTGTGCTTTTTATCATCTGGGTCATGTGTAGTCTCATGTGTCATTCATCTATGATGTCTGAGTGGCTTGCTCTAAGTTCGAAACTATAGGAGATTAGTTGTCTTTTATTTGAAGATGAGAACTCTTTGAGTCATTTTTATCGAGACTGTCGCATTTTTGCTATAAGGGAGCGCGGAGCGATCGCCTCACTTTCGTGGTTGTCTCTCATGTATTCCCTCTCGACCGCTCGTGAACCACCACCACAAGAAGCACAACAAAACAAATAAAACCTTGCTCCGAAATTCCAGCATTAAACTAAGCGAATGCTTCTATTAATCGTCCCATAGAAAAAAGGCGCTTTGATATAATCCTATGTGAAAAATGGTTTGTTCATTGTCGCTTCTTGATCTGTTCATAATACGCTTTCACAAGCCTGACCACAGGCAAAAAGAGAAATGATTTTGTAAATCATGCCCAGCAAGAATATGCTTTTATGAATCTCTGCACCCACATCTAAAAAGATGGCAAATATAGTAAACTGAAACGAGTAAATAGCTGAAGGCTCATGTTTCAGTCGCACGGCTCATTCATCAATTTGTCGCGTTCATTTCAATTGCCTGTATTTGTTTGTCAATAGAAATTTATGTTTTTCGTTGTTTGTGTTCTGTCTCGCGTGTGGGGGTTTGTGGGCGATGGACTGACGTGTTTCAATGATCAAGTTTTTTAAAATTTTCGCCCATTGTGTAGCCCTAAATTGGCAAGATTGCACCATGCAATTCTTTTCAAGTTTTCATTTTGAAAGATTAAATTTTTTGATTTTAAACAAATCGACCCAAGAGCTGTCAATTATTGAGAAAAATTGACATCAATCGACATGACGAATAATGTAACAAATCAAAAAGTTTTTTTTTTCAAGTAAGGGATGTTTGTGGGCGATGGACTGACTTGAGTATCTGGATCAGTTTAAAAGACGCTTTCACGAGTCTCGCCACAGGAAAGAAAACAAACGCTTCTGTAAATCATGCACAACATAAATATGCATTTATCAAAAAAGCAGCACACACACGTCTTAAAAAGTTAGCAAATAGAGTAGTTCTGTGAGTCTCGGAAAGGGCCTCATAGCTCACGGCTCATGTTTCGGTTATGTGTGTTTATGAATCCCGCAACATGAGAAGATGTCTTTATGAATCTCACCAGAGAGCATAAAGCGGACGCTTTTGTAAATCTCGCGAGTCGCGACAGAAATGAACGCTTTGTCAGCTGTGTAAAGAGTGGATAAGTCATTGAGAGTGACGGTATGGGACCGTAGTTTTCTCAGATTCATAGATTTGAAGTTCTTTGGAGAAATAGAGGAGAGAGATCATCGAAAAGTAAATTAAACCATTTTACGGAAATATCAGCAGGAAATAAATCGAGAAATGCTACAGAAATATGAGCGGAAATTATATTGAAAAATGCTGCGGAAATATCAGCGGAAAAAATTAGAAAAGTGCTACGAAAAAATCAGCGGAAAATAAGACCCGCCCGTAGGGCGGGCAAGCGCTAGTACTATATAAAGATTGACAACAATTTGCTTATTTTACGTGTTGAGGGGGCCAAAAGTCCCATATTTATGTGAAGGGCCAAACGTCTCTTTTTAAAAGGAGGGGCCAAATGTCTCGTTTATGTAGAGGGGGCCAAACGTCCCGAGGGCCAAACGTCACGGACCGTATTTATGTTAAAATTAGAATTCTCGACTTTTGCCTGAGTTAATTAATGGGAAAAACGATAAATCCAATCAACGAAATAATAAATGAGTAGGCAGAATCAATCATTTAACCTCCACCATTCTCTTGGTTTCGCTTTTCTTGAACTCTACAAAAGAAATTCTCTCTTTTCTTTTGTTCGATGCAAAACAACAACAATAAGTAGCAGGACTGCCTCGGAACTAATGACATTTTTATTTTCTACTTGTCCATTTTTCCATTCAACCACTTTTTTATTTCATTACCCAAACTGTGTCCCTTTTTATTGGGCGCAAGAAAGATCTTCCAAGAACTGCACCGTCAATAATTGACAAAATACCAGTATCCAATCAAAAAAAATTGTAAGCCTCAACTTAGAGTGGAGCTTGCAGCACCGAGTAGCATGATCTGGTATTAGTAATCTCAAAATTCCATTTCGTTATTTCTCCCATGTTCTAAACTATTTTTTTTCCTCTCTATTGCACCTTGTGTTAGTTGTAATGACAAAACTGCTGAAAAGGTCATTAGTATCACCAACTATTTGTTCTCCATCCTGTCTACCTATTTAATATTGCAAGTATAACATGCACATCTCCCTCTTTATAAGCCCATTTCCTAGAGGTTAGCCGAAAATCCATACTGGTTTATTAGACTGTTTATTGATCCATGGGAGCGGAGAATTCAATCCATTTAAAGGTAGGGAAATCAAAAGTCGAAATTTCTTGTTTGTTTTCCTTTGTGTGTTTGTGCCTGGGCGAAGAGGATGGCGCAAGGAAACAAGCGAACAAAGCGCTTTCACCACATTATTTTCTTCGACCCCAAAAGGTTATGCACAAAAGAAGCTAAGTGCTTGTATGACACACCTATTCCCTTGTTATTGTGCTCAATTACCCGCTTATTTGGCCCATATTTAGGTGCTACTACAGCTTCATTTTTCTACCTTTTGCTTCGAGTTTATATAACACCCCCAAACTCTCTAAATTGTTATGGTTGCTCTAATGCAACTTCGAAACCGTATTTCCTGCAGTATAAGCCCCATTGCTCGCTGATTTCAAGTGGACTAAACCCTCATTTTGTCGAATTTACTATGAAAAATGGTTTTGTGCTGTACCGCAGATCAATGTCCCGCGAGACAAATCCCAGATTTGTCTCGCGGACAGACCTGCGGGACAGACAAAAATCATTTCTGAATGTCTGAGCCGCATGTATATTAGTTCTATCGTCTAGAGCAGGGTCGATTTACCCTGAAATCTGTCGCCAGGATTGAAAAACAGGACCGTGGCTTTCCGAGCACTTGACACGTGTCCCGCGGGAGTATGAATAGGGCTACACAAAATTGCTTTTGAAATGCAAAACTCACTGTTAAATTTCGATTTGCAAATTTTTACAAAGCCTATGGACGATGCCAAATGCCCGCGTTTGTGAAAAAGTGCCATCCTTTTGTGAAAAACTGTCCGCTTTTTGTGAAGGAAAAAAGCCCGCTTCTGAATGTACCCTGTTATATTCATTATATATAAATTATTATATATATAAAGCGTAATTCTTGAAGCTGAAACTGCAGTATTTTGCAGTAAATGAATGGTATATTATACGGTTGCCAAAAAGTGCAGACTCAGTCCTTGTTATAGAGCGGTTTCACAAAAAGCGGGCACTTTTCCCCAAACCCGGGCATTTTTCCGTTTTCTCCAAAGTTTATTATCTCGGAAAGAATTATACGATTTTTTAAAATTTCATAAGCAAATACACCACCGTTTTTTTCTAATAAGCCGACAGTCGCCTTATTTTTCAACCTCCCTCCAGGGTGTCGTCTTATTAGAGCATGTCGGCGAGAAAGTTGGACGACAAAGTTGCCTAAGAAAATTTTTGGTGGCAACCGGACATTTAGCATAATTTGTGCAATTTGTCCGCGGATATTTAGCATGACATGATTCGGGCAAAACAACCGAATAATACCGAAAAATTATGCTAAATGTCCGCGGACAAATTGCACAAATTATGCTAAATGTCCGGTTGCCGTTCTCGGTCAATAGTCTTGCTCTGTTTAATTTTGTAGTTAGAAAGCGCAGGGGGCTTAAAGATTTTTAATTTGAGATGCGCAAACATACGATCACTCAAAAGTGACTCTCGATACATAAAAAAGCATACCATGCATACAGAGTTTCTTTATGATGTATGTTCCATTTAAAAAAAAATATTTCCAATCAATGTTTTACTCTTCGTATGGGTAGAAGTGGTCATGTCGACTTATAAGTCATGTCGGCTTATGGGTCATGTCGGCTTATGGGTCATGTCGGCTTATGGTCATGTCGGCTTATGGTCATGTCGGCTTATGGGTCATGTCGGCTTATTAGAGGAAATACGGTATGTTGAACGCGATCCTGTGTCAAAATTGTGTGTGCCTAGCGGCGAAACATTAACTTTTCAATTATAAAATGTCAGACGACGTAAAGTTCAAGAAAATATCATGTCTATAATCGTAGGCGTACCCAGGATTGCAAAAATTTTCCTGATGGGAGGGGATAAAAAGGCGAAAAAGACTGAAAAATCCTGACGGAAGAGGCTAATCCTTATTTAAAAATCCTGAGGGGGGGCTAAATCCCGGCTAGCACCACCCCCCCCCCCCCCCGGGTACGCCTATGTCTATAATTAACAACCATAATTAATAACCACGTATGTTACAATTTTTCGCATTTTTAATTTTCCATTTTTCTAAATATCTAACTATTCTACTTGAATATTTTTCTATACTATTTTTTGTTTATCTGGATCTTCATTTAATATTTCAACAAACTGTCAAATATTTTAATTTTATAGTTTAAACGTTTTTTATAGCTTGCCATGGGTACTAGTGTCGAACATGTCACACCTTCAATTTTTTTTACTGACTATCAAAAATACACATTTAACCAATAAATTATTTTTATTTTCGCTCACAAGGATACAAACCACAGATTTGAGACATCAGATTATAAAAACAATCTGGACCACAAAACATCTGAAACCACAAATGTTGCTCAATATACGATCCAAATTCAGACGATGCAGTCCCGTATTCTTTCTTGTTTCTAGCTTTTAGCTTCTGCCACGCTGATTCAATGCTGTTGGTGTGCGTTCCAGTAATGGGATCTACGAAATGCTCCGAATGATTGACTGCCAGGTGCTCATATCCCTCGGGCAGTTTCCTTATTTTTCGGTACGAATGCCATCCGTCCAAAATAATGTTGTTCCTATAAATTTAGCCGAACTGGTAATCTGGTATTGAAATAGCATATAGATATAAAATACGCGGTAGAATATATTGCTGAATAATATCCAACAGTGTATTCGTATCACGATTTTCCACCCAAAACATGAAAGACCTATTCAAAACTCATTAAAAAATTGCTACTTGTGACTAAGGCTAAGAATTACTTGTTTGTTCCGCGCTCCACACCTCCAAAGATCCATTTTGTTGGAGTAGTCGTCCTCGGTTGTAATTCCTACGCACTGAAACTGTCTCGTCGATTTCGACAATCTTCCCGGTCCTCCAAGAATGGTCCGATGTTCTACAAAGTATCGTTGACAAATCTTAGCTCAGATAATATAATCACTGTTACACATTAAATAAAAAATTTAACCTCCTGAAAATAGGATTTCCAATCACAAATAGTATGACGTGAAAGACTAGAGCTCGCTTCATCTTCTTGTATTTGAAACATCAATTCATCCACTGAAGTCATTTTTCGGGACCAATAGTAAGCCAGCTGGAATGCCTGTAAACGCAAGCTAGTAAATCTATTTAATACAGAAACAAAGACATTGATACCTTCTTCAAGCTCAGGTGTGTATCTTCGAAGAAAGTGTCCATTAGAAAACCTTGTTCTTTTCTGCACTTCTTTTTCGGGCATTGCCACAAAGGATATTTTGCTGGAGGCTTTTCACGTAGACGCATAGACGAGCCACATTCACAGGAACGCTTGCTATGTAATAAGCCAAGATGCTGGAACCATTCCAGAAACTGCTCATCTGACCATTGGACTCGATCTAAAACGTTCTTAAGCTTGAATCCCCTTAGCTCATCCATCGAGAACCCTGGATGGAGATTAATTTAACATTATAAAAAAACCCTGGAATAGAAATTAATTTTAAGTTAAATGTGTATTTTTGATAGTCAGCAAAAAATTTGAAGGTGTGACATGTTCGACACTAGTACCATAACCATGTTATGGTTAACCATGCCATGTTTACTAGGGGAATGTTTGCTTTCATATGGTGTTCTTGTCAAAAACTAAGATAATCGTTAAGAGCAAAAAAATTAGCTGTGGCATAAACCTTTTGCATAATTAGCACAAAATCCATTTTTACAATTTTTTTTTGAAGCATTATTTTAACCACAATTTGTCGTAGGTGTAGACCGAAACAGAATTAATGTCAATTTTATCCAACAAAATGCTGAGGTGGAACTTATTAATATTCTCGCTTTTTTATGCTTACTATGTGTCCTGAATTCAGCGCAGGCTCGATATGAAGACCGTAAGTCTGTGGGTACTTTTTGCTTTTATTGATTTGTGTGAATTAAAGGCTATGACCTAAACAACTTGCCCTGGGATTTGAAGCCGGTCCAGGAATTATAGGTTTGTGGGAAATGGAACGATCCAGTGGTCATGACAGAGATTTGCCGGCTCCTAGTCTCATCGACTTCTCTATAAATCCTATTCCAAAGTTTGGTGCCAGAACAGTTAACATCACGTAGGCCATTTAATCATTTTTAGCTTAGATTTTTAAAAAGGTACACAAAATTTACGGAGAAGAAATATTGCTAGTGAAAATTTTGGGTACTATCAGGATTGGCAGGATAATATACTGGAAAATAATCTGAATTTCACTGACAAACGAGATTAGAACAAACTTTTTAGTTTTTGATGAGAATTGTATTTGTCTTATTATAAATTCGTAAAAGCATAAATTTTAGGTGAAATTAGCTGAAAATTTTGAATTTTTGTTGTTGTGCCAATTGTATCATTGCATCCACTTTTTTAAAATTTTAAGTCGATATGAAAAAAAACGGCAATGCGACAAAGCACACTTTAAAAAGATTGGTACTTATTGCGTTAACGCTCCTCCCCCCCCCCCCATTCTGTTTAAAGACAAACTGAGCGATTTTTAAAACCAATTTTATTTCCAACTTATTTGTCGCAAACATAATACTCGCTAACTTGCTTCCAGAAATGGTAGAACACATCTTCCCCACTAAATAATTTCCTCCACAGGAATTCTTCAATATAGCTAACGAGATGAGTTCTAGAAGTTCCATATTATTTCTTGTGTCGGTGTATTAGCTTTTGATGCATTGAGCCTACTCCTTGGGTGTGGACTTCCTTGTCTTCGGGATCAACGAAGTTTTCTTTGTGGTTTACATCGAAATGGTGGCAGCAAGAATGTAAGGTCATCAAGAAGGGGGGAGGGGGGTGGATGGCGTCAACGCAATAAGTACCAAAAGATTTTGTCAAACGACATTGCACACTATTTTTAAAATTTTTCGGGTGACAATGCACACTTTTTTAATTTGCGCTCATTCGTTCGTCTTAAAAATGTACTGCTTTATCCTTCTTGCTGATAAACGCAACTAAATTTTCTTTTTTTTCCATTCAAAATGGACGGTATAACATTCGATATAACATTCACGTATATTATGGTATGTTATTACGGTATATTATTGACGGTATAACATTTACAAAAATAAAAACAGCAATAGCAATTTTTCATTCGTGCTCCTTTTCTTCATCGCTGAGCACATCTACATCCGGATTTCGGCAATAATGACTTAACAACATAGCAGTTGTTGATCGATTCGTTTTCTGATCAGGACAAGATGCCTTATGAAAGGTATAACAAAAAAAAGTGTGCAATGTCGCCCGACAAAATCTTTTTAAAGTGTGCTTTGTCGCGTTGCCGAAAATCCAACTAAACCCTGGCTAAGATAAGAAGCAGTTTGCCTTGGTCATGCGAGCTATTTTATATCAATATATTGAAGTTTGATATGATTGAAGGTGAAGGTATGATTGAATATGATCTTGAAGTTTGATGATATTGAAGAAGATATTGACCAGGGAACATCAACGGTGGGTAAGGCTGATATATATATGAGTCATATACCATTCGATGGTCTTTTTCATTCTGAAACATACTGTGTGTATGCCGTTTGGGACAAGCTAAAAAAAATTTTTCTCGGCGCGAAAATTAAAAATTTTGGCGCTACTCGGTTTTACATACACACAGTTTGGCGTGTACCTCTAGCACAATAAATAGAACAACTACAAGACAACCTTGTATAAAAAATATTTTAGGCATACATATTTTGACGCAAACAAACACATAATTCGATCTGACTATGGATTTATGCCAGTAAAGAATGCCACAAGAAGGATCCTAGAATTCATGTTGCTTATCTGACCACCAGTAGTGAAGGTGATTTTTTAGTTGCAAAATTTACTAAAATAATCATGAAAAGGAAAAATTTTTGGTAAAAAATTATGGTGGTTGTATGTTTGAGTACTTTGAATTCTCATCGCAACTGATTTTGTGTCGAATTTGTTCAAACATTAAAGGGACATGCCCACGCTTTCGAAATCGGTGCCCTGCTAATTCAAAACTTTTTATTGGTCATTGAAATTATTGGTCATTGATATATATCTCTGTACGGATTTTTTTCACTTGGTTTCTAACAAAACAAGGCCTAGAATTTAATTTTACGCATAGTTGTGTTAGAAACCAAGTTGAAAAATCAGTAAAGAAGTCCAACGATTAGGAAAAAAATTTAAATTGGCGGGGACTTGGTCATTGAATTTCCGTACGCGCGTTTTCACTTGGTTTCCAACAAAACAAGGTCTGGAATTTAATTTTACGTAAAATTTTGTTAGAAACCCAATCCGAAAATTCGTACAGATGTTTGATGATAAGGAAAATTTTATTAATTGGCTAGCACCGATTTTGAACGTACGGGCATGCCCCTTTGATGAAACAGGATGACCAAGGGGACCAAGGTTATCGGATAAGTAAAGAATGTTGGATGAAAAAAATAGTTTACTGTTTTAACTTGGTTTTCAGGCTACTCAATGATGGAACAAGGATTTTTTAAGGACAACAAACTAATTTTCCATTTGAAACAATTTCTCAGACGATCCTTTGATGTGGTAGCAAAGGTGTGGACTTGGACATCAGAGAAGTTAGTAACTTTTTATGCAACTGTCTTGATAGCTACAGTAGCGTCCAAAAGTAATGCAACAAGACTTGATACTGACAGATAAAAGTTGTTTTAGAACTTTTTTGTTAGTTTTTTTATGAAGTGCAAAGCACTTTTTCTTAGCTACAATTTGGTAGGTCAAGCTCTTCTTTAGATTATTTGAGAAAAAGTTATGATCTTAAATATAAAAGTGTAGATTTTCAGTCAAAATCAGAGTACATCTAATGAAAATGGTTGTTTGAGTACACAAACAGTGGCTTTTCTCGAAATTTATTCTATCAAAAGTTTTCATTTAATGCATTATTTTAAATCTCTTTGATTTCCCTACAAAATGACCTGTCGTACGTTGTGTCAGAATGACACAAGGCTGAAATACAGACGGTTGAAGTTTTAAAAAGAAAAAACCTATGTTTTATTTTATTTTGAGACATTTTTAATTTTTTTAAAACTTCAACCGTCTGTATTTCAGCCTTGTGTCATTCTGACACAACGTACGACAGGTCATTTTGTAGGGAAATCAAAGAGATTTAAAATAATGCATTAAATGAAAACTTTTGATAGAATAAATTTCGAGAAAAGCCACTGTTTGTGTACTCAAACAACCATTTTCATTAGATGTACTCTGATTTTGACTAAAAATCTACACTTTATATTTAAGATCATAACTTTTCTCAAATAATCTAAAAGAAGAGCTTGACCTACCAAATTGTAGCTTAGAAAAATTGCTTTGCACTTCATGAAAAAAACTAACAAAAAAGTCTAAAACAACTTTTATCTGTCAGTATCAAGTCTTGTTGCATTACTTTTGACGCATCAAAAAATGACATGTTTCGGAAAATGTAAGTTGAGCGCGTAATATCAAAAGGTTTCTGGGATTCTGTTTATGCCATCGGATAGAGGGGAAAACGTGCTACAAAACTGCTATAATAAAATTTTGTATTCAAATTCACATAGGTATTAAAATAAAGCATTAACAAAAAATACTCCGCGAAAAAATCTTGTTGCATTACTTTTGGACGCTACTGTATCTGAATTTTTTTTATTAATATAATCACGAAAAAATCGAAAAATTTCACCCTAATGGGCAAAAGTGAAAAAACAAAAAAAACTATATTTTAATTTTAATATGGAATTAAAAACTCCGTCTCATAAATTCCGGCATCGATAATTTTTTGAAAACTTCTTTTTCGCAGGGTGACTTAATTTTGAAAATTTTGCCTAGTTTTGACTGAAATCTTGCGTTGTAAAAATCTGGCCTTTTTGTTTTCATAAAAATTAATATTGGTAGCACAAACCAGTTCTATTATATCAATCTCGAAAATCTGTCAAAAATTTTGCCAATCGGTAAATGGAGTTAAACAATATTATATTTTATTTCACTTTCAGTTTGAGAGGCAATATGAGCTGATCGATTTCCACCACATGAGTTTAAAGGTAAGAGCTGAGACTTCAGTGGACACAGAAAGCTATACCGCTTTCTATAAGAAGATTCTGTACTAGAAAAAGTCTCCAGAACTGTCATTACTGCTAGTTGAAGTCCCTTTTTGTATTGTACATTTGAAAGCATTGTTGAAGTATTTATAACAAATAGTACTACTAAATAAGTTCTATGAAACACGTAAACAACAATTTTAAGTAGTTGTAATTGCACAGTTCATTGAATTTACAGAGAAATAGTTTTTTTTTTATATTTCAACCGAATCCTCCTTCAAATCCGTTAGGAAGACCGCCTTGAAATCCATTGGAAAATCCACCCTGGAATCCATTTTGGAATCCACCTGGAAATCCTGCGTTTCCAAACCCTCCTTGAAAGCCGCCTGGAATTCCACCTCCGAATCCGTTCTGGAGACCGTTTTGAAGGCCTACTCCACCTGGAAACCCGTTTTGGAAGCCTACTCCACCAAAGCCACCAGCAGAACCACCGAAATTGGCCAGGCCCCCCACTGACCCTAGCCCTGCAAAACAGATCCCACAAGTTCTGCAAAGTAGATTAGGTTGAACAAAAATATTACGTTGAAATATACCTTGCACAATGCCTAGCCATACACACCCTATATATTGGCAATATACAATATGTTGTATAGCTGAAAAATTATGGATTAAACGCTGATTAAAAATGGAGTAAACACAGGGTTCTCATCTGTACTTTATTTCAAGATTTGTTTAGAATTATTTAGAATTTTTTTAAACTTTATTAAAAACGACAAATCTTTACAATTTTTTTTAAATTTTAGGTCAAAATCTTTATTTTTGGTGTTCAAAACTTAAAGAACCATGGTTACGGTGCTTTGGTGGTCCTCTGCCGATTCAAAATTTTTTCCTAATCGTTGGATGAATTTTTTAACTTGGTTTCTAACAAACAAGCCCTAGAATTAAATTTTAGGTGCAGTTTTGTTAGAAACCAAGTTAAAGAATCCGAACAGTAATTCAATACCGTATTTCCTCTAATATAACCACCGGTGGGTTTTTTTTCAAACCCTTCTGAGGGGGTTTATTAGAGTCATTTTGAGATTTATGTGGCTTCAACCAAAATCCAAAAAGCGGAATCGGTAGAGCTCGTGGGAAACTAAGAAACGCAAAAAACAGCTTTGCAGAATATTACTCTGTTCCGAGATACAGACACTGGAAGTTGAGGGGTGGGTTTATTAGAGCGGGTGGTTATATTAGAGGAAATACGGTAATTAGGAAATTTTTTGAATTGTCGGGGACCACCAGTCCACCGGGCATGTCCTTTAACAACAGGGCTCCGAATCGTCCTTTTTAAAAGATTTGTCCTTTTTTTGGCACCCCAAAGCTTTTTTTATTTTTGAAAATTTAGTCAAAATTTTTTGTTTCGCTTCAAAATGGCAACAAGCACTGGATAAAATGACCCTTTTACTCCAAAAATAGTCAAAATGTCCTTTTTTACCCGAATGAGCTTTTTTTGAAATTCTTCATTCGGAGCCCTGTTTAACAAGGATTGGATAGAATGGCACTTTTTGCCGAAAAATTACCGAATTGTACTTCATTTGGCGAAATTTACTTCATTTTGAAATTTTAATAAATTTACTTAAATTTTTGAAGAATTTTGGATAACTTACACTCAAAATAGTCATGAATTTTTAATACCGAAAACTTCTCTTACCAGATTTTACATACGGGCCAAAAGCCATTTTAAAAATATTAAGAAATATGTTTTATTCCATTGTACCACCCCCCCCTTCCCACATTGGAATAAGATTAGGCAGTGTTTTGCTGAGAATACTTTTTGGACCTGTGAGTGAGAGTGAGTGAGAATGACATTTGCCCTCACAGCCTGTGAGTGAGAGTGAGAATTTTTAAAATTGTCCTCACAGGGTGTTAGTGAGAAAAAAAATTATGTCCTCACAGCTTGTGAGTGAGAGTGAGAATAAAAAAACGTTTTACTCTCATTGAAAATCTCACTAAGAGTGATAATCTCACTGAAAATGAGAATCTCAGTGAGAATTAAGCTGGAATCAAAGCTTTTTTGAAGATGAGGACGTTTTTTCGGCCTGTGAGAGTGAGTAAAAGAGAATTGAAAAAAAACCTGTGAGTGAGATTCTCACTGAGAATTCTCAGTGAGATCCTCACTCGGAGTAAGTTCAGCAAACAACTGGGATTAGAGTTTACAGTGGAATAGCGGCAAAAAATAATAATTGCTTACAGGTAGCAATTTAGAGCAGTGTCAAAACAAAAAGCACCAAGAAAATTGTTGAGACCTAGACCAGGCGGATAGAATGTTGGGGCTAGGCGCTGAAAAAGAGACCGCTGATCTCGGCCTGTAAATATGATTTAATTATGCATTTATAATACTTTTTGATTACAACAAGAGCCTCGGATGCAATGGAACGGTGGCAAAGACAAGGGCAATTACCGCTTGTAACACACACTAAAATATAGAAGATTAAAAAAAAACCCATCAAATCCAACAACCCTCACATCCTCCAAACACAAATCCCACCGGACAAACAGCTAATTGAGCCTGGACTATGCAAACTTGGTTGGTTGAAAATAGTAAAAAGGTCAGTAATAAATTTGAATGCAAAATTGAATTTTTTTCCTCCTTTTTCTTGGCCAGATAGAGAGTATTTTAGGATACATGGTATTGAATGGCAACAAATTACCCGTAGTAGGGATAATTTACAATAAGCAAAGAAAATTTTTTTTTGTTTCACGATGAAATTATTGAGGTATTAAGTGTGTTTGTTTGAACAGTTACTTGCTGCTACTCGATCTATCTCATTAGACCAACTTTATTGCTGTTGTTCACATTGCTACATACTTGACTATTTATGGATGTCTTTGTTTGTCGTCTATTTCAAACAAAAATAACAAAAGCCAATCCAGCTGCTTCGAAAGAAACAAGCAGTAGGTTATTCCACAAAGAGAAATGAGCCCATGACTTAACAACTCATTATTAATAAACATTTATTCAAGATCCAAATGACAAATACTTTGAAAAGCTGAGTAATCACACAAGATATCTTATAAAACAGAAAAAGTCAGAAGTCGCATTCCAATTTATTAATTGGAGAAATTTGGAATTCAGCCTGCCTTAATACGAAAAAATACAGTAAATCTGCAAACGCTTTGCAAAACCCGACAACCATGATGCGGAATATCTCGACACCATCACAATTTCATTAAACCTGGTGTGCAAAAAATCAGTCTGCGAAAAAAAGTAAATTCCTTAAAACACAACTTTTCTCAGAACTGTTTACTGAACTACATGTAAAAGTGTAACAGTGAACGGGATATTTGGGCGTAATCATTGGTTTTGTAAGCTTCGTACGCGTGGGGAGCATAAACATAGGATGAGACCGGAATGATGAGCTTTGGCTTGACATTGTACCCGACAAGCGTCTACAATTCCTTCTGCACCTAAAAAAATATTCAGATTTAAAAAAAATCTAGAAACTTTCCAAAAAACCGCATATTTCATTTGTTCCGTGTCCGGAATTTCCAGCTTCTAATTGATGATATGCCCAATACGCAAATTCACATCATCCTGAGTAGAGTTACTGGTCCAGAGCGGAATCTAACATCTTTAGTTGAATATTAGCAAAGATCTAACTAAGAGAACCTTGTCTCCTTTTAGTCGCACATTGAGAACGACTCCACAAATATAGTCTCCCAGATAATAAACTGCTTGCCAACGATAGCCGTGAGCAATTATCGCCAATATATGTCCAACTTCTGAGAACGTTTGCCCTTCTCAATGGCCATCAAGCAACGGCCTCCCTCCATATTCTGTGGATCTTCTCACAAGGGCTTAATTCCCTCCTTAAAAAGATATTAGTCGCTTCCCCAGGTCAAACCAGTCGCCGGCTGGATTTGATCAGTGCTGGGCAATTCTTTGCTCTTGGCTCGCTGCTTGATGCATCGCATCTCAAAACTCTTTTTAACTCAAAAAATCAATTTTTTAAACACACAATACCTCTTTATTCATATAATAATCAGCATAAACTACTATCCAGTTAAATCGGCTCAAAGTAATTAACAAGATTGGCTCTCAAGCATACTACCCCATTCTCCTGGCACATCCACCTACTCACCCGCTCATCACTCTGATAGCATACGGTCTCACTCTCCTGGCACGCTTACCCACTATTCTGGGTCGGGATCCCGCCTGCCGGCGGACACCCTGGGCTTTTGTCAAAGCAGAAATGATTAAAATGTTATTAAATTTTGGAGTTTTAAGCCAGAAAATAACAAGGGTTAAATTTCCCCCTTTCACAGCTTTTAGTTTTAATTGTAAAATTTTTCAAAATTTTTGCTAATTCCAAAATTAAATCCAACAGCTTTGTAGAGCTTTGGTACTATTACTGTACACCCCCACCACAATTTTTTTTAAAAGTGTTCCCAAACACCCTATATCGACCTTAAATCACCTATGGAAATCAAAAAAGACATTATTTTTGAACTCTGGACGATAAAAAATTGAGTTTTGGCCATTTTAAAATTTCGACCATTTGCCTGTTTTACCATGTTTTGGTCACTGGAACTGGGCAAAAAAGAGCCTCTAAATGCATTTTTGTTCAAGAGTCTTGCTCGGAATTATGTCTAAGGTAAATAAGTGGGCGCATCTCTAACCAACCAAGCCCCTGCGCCCCCTTCGGGGGCGCAGGGGCTTGGTTGCTTGGGGTTGAGATGCGCACACCCACGTACCTTAGACACAAATCACTCGGAGTAACTCTGGATGCATAAAAACCATATGCATACCAGAGTTTCTTTATGCGGTAGACCCCAGCTAACAAAACTATGTTCAACATCTTCTTTTTTGTACGAAAGCGGCCCCTTTTTGGTCCCTTTCCACCCAAATACAGCCATAAATCCCTTTAAAAAGGGTACGCGACGTTTTGTCTTCAGGCCGTTTCGTCCTCGGGCGTTTCATCCTCAGCCGTTTCGTCCTCAGTTCTTATTATCTTACATTAATTAAAATAATCGTTCCGCCCCTGAAAAACTCATGCCCAAACACTTTTTTGAGAATTATTTTTCACGTAAATGTACTTTACGGAAGAGATAGGTAGTTATCTCTCCAACTAAGTTCTCAACTAAAGGCTTTTCTTCTTCTTCTCACAAACCTTCCTCCAAGTGTAAGGGTAGATCTGGTGATATTGCACAATAAATTCTTTGCTCAACTATTTTCTTCAATTAGGTTTGCAAACTTATCAGCAAAAATCTTTTGGCTGTAACCATAGTCGAGGTCAACTTTTAGGGTCAACTTTTTCTTAAATTAAAAAAATGTCAATATTTATCTTTATATATTTTTTATTTTGATATTTATGACCCTAGGGCAACTTTTTGAGCTCTACACGAAAATATAGGCAGTTATTCCGACTAATTTATAAATTTATGCGCGTATGCTGCAATGCTTGAATATCTTCAGAAGGTTGAAAAATAGAACCACACTCTCTAATAGAACCACACCCCCAAGGGGGTTTGAAAAATAGAACCACATGTGGTTCTATTAGAGAGAATACGGCATTTTTTCAAAATGAATTGTTCTCCCACTTTTCAATATTGTATTCAGCCAGTTGATGGCTCATCAGAAACTAGAGATTCAGGCTACATGCTGGTGCAAAGAAAAAAAAAGTTTGAAAAGTTAACACCAAAAACAAAAAGATTAAAAAATTTGACGGGATATTTCTATATTTTGACGGGAGATTTACACATTTTGACGGGTGTTTTCAATTTTAACCATTGTCTTAA
Organism: Ditylenchus dipsaci; assembly: GCA_004194705.1. NCBI lineage: Eukaryota > Metazoa > Nematoda > Chromadorea > Rhabditida > Anguinidae > Ditylenchus > Ditylenchus dipsaci. The sequence continues at coordinate 9,462 of SADC01000132.1, read as the reverse complement.
GCGGAAAACTAAATTTGATAGTGACATTTCAATTTGAAGAGCATTTTTATATGCAAATGGACCACGCTGAACACGAATCCGCCCCCGTAGCAACAACGAAAAAAAAATCCGCGGATTTCTTAAGAAATCCGCGGATGAACAAATCCGTGGATACATTTTCGTAGCAATAACGAAATTCTATCCGCGGATAAGCAAATCCGCGGATACTTAACAAATCCGTGGATTTTTTTAAGATATCCGCGGATATGTTTATCCGCGGATAGAATTTTTTTTATAATTTCAACTTTTTTTATTTCTGTTAGTTATGTCAGTTTTTCTTATTGGAATTTTTATTTATTGATTATTTTCATTTATTTTTTATTGATTACAAGTGTATATGAGAATAATACGAAAAAATAAGGGTGGCATTAATGACTTAGATAAAAATTAGACGCAGAAAAATTGGTGAGTAAAAAAGTTGAGGGGTCAACTCGACTATACTTACAGCCACAATTTTTGTTGACACCAAAATGTTGACCCCAAATGTTGATAGTACCTTCAACATTTTACCCTCAACATTTTGTTGACCCTAATTTCCCCAATTTTTCAAAACTACACCTACCGTATTCTTTCTAATAGAACCACACTCTCTATTTGAACCACACTCTCTAATAAAACCACACCCCCCCCCCCAAGGGGGTTGTGAAATAGAACCACACTCTCCATTAAAACCACACTCTCTAATAGAACCACACCCCTTAACACTCTCAAGCTGCGCCAACGGCCGTCTAACTCCAATAGATTCTCGAAGTCTGGGAGAATCTCTTGAATGAGCTCATAGTTGAGTCATTCAAATCGTGCGCAGTTCCCAATGCCACCGATGGATATGAGGACGACGCCATTCACTGCTTCAAGAAACTTGGGTCGGTTCCGAGTGGTCGAGGCAAGGTGAAGCTCGCGCAAGATGAGAAGAAGTTGGCTGAGCATATACAAGAAATCGGTCTTGAGGAAGCGCGAAAATAGTTCAATAATAAAGATATAAGATTGTTGATGAGTTTTGGGACCTGTTCTGATTTAGGGGACGCCTATTTTATAATAAAATATAATTATAATACATATTTTTATTTTTTAGGTTGATCAAGTTGATTATGGTGACCGGGGTGACAATAATCACCTTGATTAACAAAATTACTTATTAAATTATTCATATAGGTTATTAATATAACCATGACTGCCATAAGCAACAAAAATTTAAAAAAATATAGTTAAATAAGCGTCCTCCCTAAACCCGAGCAAGTCCGAAATAAATAATTTGGTATGGATTAATTTTTTTTACTAGTTTGTCTCGTATGGAATTCTATGTGACTGCAATGAATCCCCGCATTCATCAGTTTTTTGATCATGTAATTATCGTGTTGCGCTATATAAATTATTCTCTGTTATAACTGTTTCATTGTTTCAACTGTTTCATGACCATTTCACTTTACCGGAAATCCGAAAACACGGTTTAAAGCACTCCAAAGCAACTTTTATGCCGTGAAACGAACAGGTCGAAAACACGTTTTTGCGTATAGGAAGGCCATTTTTTGAAAAAAAAATTAGTTCTCCCTGGTCACCCTGTGGTTTTTGGTCATTTTTGCCAAACGATACGTAAAAATGCCTCCTTTTGGCGAAAAAGTGACTCCTTTTTGTGAAAAGGTGCCTCCATTTTGTGGAAATCTGCCTCTTTTTAGTGAAAATATGCCTGGTACTGGAGGATTCGAACCAGCAACCTCGGTTATACGTATATAAAGCACTGCATCGACACCTTTCTTTTTCAGAAATGCTCAGAAACCGCTCCGGAGTGGCGAAAAGCCAGAAATAACTAGTTTTTTGGGGTTCACTAAAGGGGGGTAAACTATCTGCGAAAAATCGATTGAGCGGGTCAGAATTCCTGTCCGATGGGCTTAATCGCCCAGAATTCCACACTAATCCACCCTGAACCACTCTAAATCACCTCAAATCTCAAATTCTGGGCAATTAAACTCATCGGACTGGAATTCTGATCCGCTTAATCGGTTTTTTGCAAAACGATACCCCTCTTTAGTAAACCCCGAAAAACAGTTATTTCTGGCTTTTGGCCACTCCGAAGAAGTTTCATAGCATTTCTGAAAAAGAAAAGTGTCGGTCCAGTGCTTTATATACTTATAACGAGGTTGCTGGTTCGAATCCGCCAGTACCAGGCACATCTCCACAAAATTGAGGCACTTTTGCACAAAAGAACGCACTTTTTCGCCTTTTTGACTAAAACGAAAAAAAGAGGCACATTTTCGCAAAAAAGAGGTAATTTTTCGCCAAATAGTATTTTTACGTATCTTCCATTTTTCCCTTGGTCCCCTCCATGGCTTTCGGTCATTTCTTGGTATTTTACCGCGTTTTGGTCACTGGAACTTTGAAAAAAGAACTTCTTCATACATTTCTGATCATGAGTCTTGCTCGGAATCATGTTCGACGTAAGTGCGTGCACGCATCTCTAACTCACAAGCCTCCTGCACCCCCGAAGGGGCCCAGGGCTTTGTTGCTTGGGGTTGAGATGCTCGAAAAATGTCCTTCCCACACTTAAAAGCGTGTTTTCTATACGCTATACGGCATACAAGTTGCTTCGGAGCGCTTTTAACCGTGTTTTCGGATTCCGGTAAAGTGAACATAGTCTAACTATTTGCTATTAGTTTATGGAGAACCACATAGGAGCGTGTTCCATCCCCATAAGTCCCACATCATATTCTATTACTGAATTTGATGCTAACGTACTCATCCCATCGTAAGCTTTCCTTTAAGCCCAAACACTCATTTTCTCCTTTGCGAGGGTCGAGGTGGTATTAGAGTAGTGATTTTCACCGGTCAAGATTTCGGTCAAAATCTATTTGTGTTGGTGGTGCAGTTCCTTTTTAATTATGCTTGCTACTATTCTTGATTTTAGATTTTCCTTGCGCAAAAGAAGTAAACGAGAATGAATTCGACAGAGCTGATTACAGTTGGTAAAATTAGACTGTTTTTGACGGGAAGTAAGCGCTAGAATTAGTTTTACTCAGATCTACTGATTAATTTAAATTTTAAGGTTGGCTGCTTGCCCTGTTCATCTTCGAAATAATTCTGTGCCTGGTCTTCGACGGTGTTGTAGTGATTCTTGGTGTTCGGCTGAAGATATTTCCAGATTGGGATCTCCTGACTCTGCTTCTCTCTGGATTGGGACTGCTTCCAATCACTTCGGTTCCACTTCTTTATGGGGTCCGATTCCTTTGTGTCAGTTTTTTGACTCTAAAAATCCGTTGTCAGATTAAATCTTTTTCAGTCGCATCATTTTGAAGCTGTTGAGAAGAGACAAGTCATAGGAGAACGTTTAAGTAACTACAACAAGGACACTGGTATGAAGTACTCTACGCTGACGGTCTGTTTTTCAATGATTGACAGCAAGACCAGACACATAAACCATGGAAATGCTTGAGGGGCTTATTTTTTATCTGACATGCAGGCCTCAGCGTTCCAAATTTTTAATAATTGATTGATTTGATAAAAAAAAACCCTAATCTAAATTTCAGCCAGACAGTAATTTATTACAATCTACAGGGTGTTTCAAGAAATCCGCAGGATTTGAAATGGCTACAACTTTTTTCTAGACCGTTTTTCGAATTTCTGTAAACGCCAATCGTTTTCTCTTGACGGGCATTTTCGTTTGGTATATAATTTCAAAAACACGATTTTCGCTTGGTCCCCCTGTGGTTTGGGTCTTTCTCGTCCAGAAGACATCCACAGACCGGGATCCAAACCACAGGGGGGACCAAGCGAAAATCGTGTTTTTGACATTATATACCAAACGAAATGCCCGTCAAGAGAAAACGATTGGCGTTTACAGAAATTCGAAAAACGGTCTAGAAAAAAAGCTATAGCCATTTCAAATCCTGCGGATTTCTTGAAACACCCTGTATATTATTTTTGCTAAAAGAGAAGATACTAATGCTGTTTGATTGTCTACCTTTATTCCGGCGCCTTAAGCACGTGAAGACGACGGTCAACGTGACGGCTGATTGTCTTCTGGACATTATTTGCTTTATTCCATATGAAGATAGTAAAAAATTATTATTAGTCTCATGGACCTTCTATAAGACGACATCTTACCGCTTGAACATTCAATTGAAAATGGTTGTTTTTGCAGGATGCAAATTTTTTCCTTTTCACCAAACTAATTTTGTAAACGAGGTGGAAAATTTGGTATAATTGGCAAAAAATTATTGCATCCTGTAGTTTCTTTAGAGTTATGAAGGTATATGATGAGAATGTATTTAGGTGAACGAAAAAATGGACGCCTTCGATAATCGTTTGACTCATGTGGAGGAAAAATTGAACCAAGTCTTGCAAGCTCTCAACTTGCCGAAAATCGTCGTCGCTGATCCCAGTGTCATTCAAATTGAAGGCTAAGTTGTAATTCATTGTATCGCCGTTATCCAATAAAAAGTCATGCTATTTATATGTATTTATTACCAAGATCCCATCCGTACGTTCAAGAGGCTACAACGGCCGAAAGGCTACAACATGCCGAAAGCTACAACTCGAAAAAAAGGACAAGAGGCTACAACTCAGTAAAATTGAGAAAAAAACGAAAAATTTCGACTTTTTGCCTGTTTTACCATGTTTTTTGACACGGGACTGGACAAAAACAGTCTTTATATGCATTTTATGATCATGAGTCTTGCTCGGAATTATTTCCAAGGTAAGTCTGTGCGCGCATCTCTAACTCTCAAGCCCCCTGCGCCTCCGAAGGGGCGCAGGGCTTGCAGTTGAGATGCGCACACCCACATACCTTAGACACAAATCGCTCGAAAGTGACTCTGGATGCATAAAACGCATGCATACCAGAGTTTATTTATGCGGGACACGGACAATTCGTCCTCAGGCCGATTCTTCCTCGGTCCCGATTCGTCCTCAGCCGATTCGTCCTCAGCCTCGTTTTTGTCTTAATATAAGCAAAAATTATTTTTTCGCGAGAAATTGATTTTCCGCTAATTGAGCCTCGGTGGTGGCAAACATTATTTTTCAATCAAAATAGTTTTTAAAGGACAAAGAAGTCTCAAAATGGTTAGCAAACCACCTGATACCTCCCCTAAATGAGTATCTACTTCCAGAGTCCAAAATTTTGGATTTCGCTGAAAGTAATTAAAAACCATCGTACCCCATCCAGAATCGTGTCCTGAACATGATTTGATAATGCTAAAACAGCCACTTGACTAACAATAACCCCAGTTTTGGAGTAGTTTTGTATCCCATAGTGTAGTATTCAGGTGGTAACACAGAAAAAGTATAACTCACTAGTGGTACAAGGCACTGATCTGGTATTGATACTCAGGTGGGAGTGTTAGGTATGGTACTTGGGTGGTTATTGATGGTATTTCTAGGTAGTAGCACCTAAATGGTATTACTCTGATGACAGTACCCAGGTTGTATTTTAAACTATTTTGTGGTGCATCTGACCGTGTTGGTAGCTGGATAATTAGAACGTCCATGAACCAGCAAACCAAGTGGTCTTCCACTCGGGTCAAAAATTTTTTTACATTGTTGGGTTCAAAAACTTGTTTCCTGCACTAAATCGAACATTCTAGAGATGGTTTGACAGTAGTAACTTCGTTTTGTAAGATTTACGATAATTGTAAAATTACCATCAATCGTAATTTTACTACTGTCAAACCATCTTCAGATGCTAGAGCTAATCCAGAAAGAAGTTTTGGAACCTCAAAAACCGCAAAAAAAATTTGATCCAAGTGGACGACCACTTGGTTTTGTTGGCACATGGAACATCCAGCAAAACTGCGGTCAGTTCATAGAATGATTTCAACTACTTTCAGCTAAATCCCCAATTTCAAATTCTGGAGGTCGATATCTGTTTAGGAAAAGTAGTGGGTAGGTAACCATCCTATAACCAAAACTTCCTACACTTCCTAATCGCTTAAATATATTTTAGTGAATAACAAATAATTTTGCTACCACCGGGATTCGAACCTGTAATCTTCGAAAAATTGGAAAGATCAATTTACCGGACATCAACTTGTAGAGGATCAATTCACCTAGAGCATTGCTATAAAAGGCAAAAGTTGAAAAAAGCTGAGGACGAATTGCCGAGGACGAATTGTCCTGGGACGAATTGTCGCTACCCTATTTATGCGGTAGGTCCTAGTATTCAAAACTATGTTCGACATTTTCCTTTTTGCACAAAGTTGGCCTTTGGGGGTCTGATGGTGTGTATCCACGTAACGCCGGCAATTTGGTTACTGAGTTATTTGTGTTGATGATTTTAAAATTGGTTGGCGAATCGCTTGATAATAATACTGGCTTTTGCTTTTATGCGTTTCCAGCGCTTTTTCTCAATTTTACTGGGTCGTAGACTTTTGTCCCTTTCTTTCGAGTTTGTAGTCTTTGGCCTGTTGTAGCCTTTCGGCCGTTGTAGCCTTTTGTTCGTGTCCGCCAAGATCCTACCCCTCCAGAACACTCATTTCTTCCCTGCTTTAACCTTCACAATATATTCATTTTTCTGAAGTGTGGTAGGGGCCGTGGTATCCTCTCTTCAAATTTGGCAAGCCTTTTTAGAAATTTTCGCGAAAAAATATCGAAAATCTCGATTTTGCGTATCGAATTATTTTTTCGATGCAGTGAACTCCCTCCAGTGTACACCAGGGCTGCAGCGTTTTTTTTCAAAAAAAACAGAAGCAGAAAAACAGAAAACAGAAGTGAAAAAACACAGAAAACCAGAAAAAGAAGCAGAAAACAGAAGTAAAAAGGCAATGCCCGTAACACATTTTCTTTATTTTGCAGCATGACCATAACATATTTTCGTTAACACGCATTTGACCCTTGGATTTGAGCCCCCGCATTTGAGCCCGCATTTGAGCCCCCGTATTTGACCCCGCATTTAAGCTCCCGCATTTGAGCCCCGCATTTGAGCCCCATAGTAAAAGCCGACATTTGAATCGGGACACGGACATTTCACCGCCGGATTCATTTCACCGCCTGTATCTGTTTCAATTTTTAACTCCGATTTGTATTTATTCATTCTTCTGTGTTTTTTCTTTGAAAATCGATATTTACTTCAAATATAAAAATTTAGCAATCTGGGCCCGTACCATAAGATGAGTAAGGTTACCCGAGTAACCTTACCGAGTAACCTTACCCGAGTAAGGTTACCCGGGTAACCGGTAAAACCGTACCATAAGAAAATTACCCGTTACTCGCTTTTTACCGAGTAACTGGTAAACCTTACCAGTTACCCGATTCTTATAGTACGGGTAAATTTAAAATTTTAAGCTAATGTTTTAAACTGCCACCCCTGTATTTGAAAATCAATTTATGCGCAAAAAGTGAACAGCAGCGTGTAAACAATTTTTTACTTGGCAACAAAGGTCACTTTGATGTATATTTATCTTTCTTACTTTATTAATTTCATTGAAGATTTGCTATTTTAAATGTATTTTATATGTACTCTTGTGTATTTTTTAAACTGTCATAATTTTTCAAACTTGCATCTGACAGGCATGGCTTTATTTACGAAAGCAATGGGCGCGGAAATCGCTAAAGCAGTTGAAGAAGATTATTATTTATTTTTTCCTACATCCAAATCTGCTAACTTCGTGGCCGAATCACGAAGGCTTGGGAAAATCTAGCAAATCAATTAAATGCTAATCACACTAATCAGAGAGGCAAAAAATTCAAGCTGGAAAGCAGAAAAGAGTTGAAATTACAGAAAGCCGCTTGCTTAGTAATCTTTGTAGTGTTTGAAAAAATGTGCTTGTGATGTAAATATTATTTTAAATATTTGATTTGTAGAAATACTAAACTAAACAAATCTGAAAAAACTTGACATAATGAAATAATGTAAATTCACGCCTGAACCAAGTTCAGACCAGATTGGCACGAGAATTCACACGTAAAATTTTAGATGTGAATAATGCATGTGAATTTACATCTGAATTCACACCCGAACCCAAGTTCAGACCAGAATTGGCAACGAGAATTCACACGCATATATATTCAGACGTGAATTTCAGTGCCCAGCAATGGTCCTCAGAACACACTGAATTCACATTTGGATCAGGTCGAGGCATAAATTGACATGCGAGCCAGATTGAAGCGTGAAATAATGAATTATGCAAAAATATGAAACCCAAAATATGCAAAAACGTGTGGTCTAATGAAAAAAATAACGTCAGAATCGTGTTAAGCGTAATAGAAATGCTTAGTACACATTTCCAGCAAATAATTTATGCGGAAAAGAATCGGGTAAAAAAAGTTACCCTCAAAAGCTGAGGTCGTCAATTTTACCTGGTAACTGTAAGGTAGCCGTTACCCCGATCTTATGGTACGGGTAAAAAGTTACCATTACCCGGGTAAGTTTACCCGGTAACCTTACCCGTTACCTGCGGGTAACTCTTATGGTACGGGTAAGTGGTAAGGTCACCCAGGTAACTGGTAAGTTACCCTTACCCTCATCTTATGGTACGGGCCCTGATGGATGCTAATAGAGCTCGTATATGAGAGTTAGCCTTATCCCGGCCATGTACCCCCAAAGGGTCAGCCCTTACCGACCATGTACCCAAAGGGTCACCCTTATCCGGACCATGTACCCACAAAGGGGCTTCCTATGAATTAGGTGCCTGCCGAAGGCAGGCAGGTAGAAGGAGAAGGATCTGAAGAGAATGAAAATGACACTTATTAAATTGTTGTTTGTCTATGTTTCATTTATATTGTTGAATGTTATCAATAAATTGCTTGCATATGTACCACTAGAATTGTTTCTGTCGTTCTGTTAAAAAATCAGATCTTGAAGAAAGCGTGAAACTCTAGGGACTTTAAATTACCTCGATCAGAAGCTGAAGCGCGAGCGACTAATAAGCCCACACAAAAAATTAAATGGGGCTCAAATGCGGGGCTCAAATGCGGGGGCTCAATACGGGGGGCTCAAATGCGGGAGCTCAAATCGGGGCTCAAATCCAAAGGGCTCAAATGCGTAGTAACCCATATTTCATCATTCAATATTAAGTAACGGCAAATTATTGTGGACAAACAACAACATTACTGAGATTGATAGGGTTAGACTTTTTCGAAGGTCAGTAAGTATGAGTTTTGCTTTCGAAAGAGCCTTTCGCTTTCCATTGATCCTCCTGGTGTTGCTGTTACTTCTTAGGCAGTTGACAAAAGAAATCGGTCGCTTCATCCTCATTCGCCAATATTCAAACGGATCAGACGAAGAGCAATGACATCCTCGGCCAAGATTCTGTTACTTCTAAAAGGCCCTTACTACAATAATATAGCTGGACAAAAATTTAAATTACCATGCTGCTTCATATTTAAGCGGACTAGACGGCAGATCCGCAACGCAAACATTATTGGCTTCTTTCTGAGACTCCATGAACTCATTGATCATTAGCAACATAGTCACCTTCAGGAACTGATTTCGGTGGG